>OZ035829.1:29214974-29358455 GCA_964034765.1 Knipowitschia caucasica | reverse complement strand
GTCGCATTGCAGCACGCAGTGAAGAGGGGTGGAGTTCCGGCAAGAGACATGAACAAATGCCTATTGACCCAATTCTGTCGAGGTTGTTGGGATAATAACCTCATAGTGGAATTACAGCTGAAACAGAAGAAGAGCAACCCACCATCGTTTGCTGAACTTTTATTACTGTTACGCACTGAAGAGGATCAAGATGCTGCAAAAATTGTCCGCATGAGACAACACTTGGGCGCTAAGCAGAAAGTTTCTAACCATGCACAACGAGTTCAGACCGAAGAAGAACCCAATCTGTGTGCAGCGTTGACAACATTCACGAACCAATTGACTGAACAAATGCTAAACATCCAAAAGCAATTGGCAATGCTAACTTCCAATCAGAACCCACAGTTGTCATCACCTACTCTAAAGGCTGGGACAAAGTCCACTTCTCCCAGGCCAGGGTTTTGTTTCCGCTGTGGAGAAGATGGTCACATTAAGCCACAATGTATCCAGTGATCCCAACCCAACCTTAGTGTCTTTGAAGAGAACCCGGTACAAGAGTAAACAAGGAAATTGGCAGAACCCAAGCACTAACAGACATTTAAACTAGTTCGAGTTCCTGATGAGGGACAATCAGGAACTGTACTGGACCAAGTCCGTCCCGTCAAGAACCCTGTTCAGTGTGCTGAGATGCAGTCAAGCATCCAACCAAAGCAAAAGTTACCAAAAGGGTTAATTGGTTCCAGATGTACAGCGGAAGTCACAATCGCTGGCCAATCCTGTCCAAGCCTTTTGGATACTGGATCGCAGGTGACAACCCTGCCAATGTCGTTTTACAATGAACATTTATGCAATCAACGCATTCATTCACTCAATGAGCTACTCCATGTCGAAGGTGCAGCGGGTCAAGAAGTTCCTTACCTTGGTTATGTGGAGACCACAATAACGTTTCCGGAGGACTTCCTTGGGAGCAGGTTTGAAATTCAAACCCTTGCACTTGTTGTTCCTGATTTCCCTTCCAGTATACAAACCTCTGTATTAATTAGCATGAACACTCTCGAAGCTCTGTACGATCACTATTGCACCAGTGATTTTCAGACCTTCCAACCGAGCAGTCACGGCTACAGGGTTGTCTTGCAAGCACTCCAGCTGACCTGCCAAAGGGACTGCAACCATAACATCGGGCTTGTCACCCTCTGCAGTAAAACCCCTGTAAGGATCCCAGCTGGCGCGACTGTTGTGGTTGAAGGCTCAGCCAAGGTCTCCGCTTCCAGTACCAACAAGAGTGCAATTCTCCAGTATCCAGATTCAGGACTACCGGGTGGCCTGCACGTGAGCAACTGCTTGGTCAACTTACCATCTCGTTCACCCTACAAAGTGCCCGTATCTGTGAAGAATGAGTCTGGACAGGATGTATGCATTCCACCATCAGCAATCATTGCCGAACTTGAAGCCTATGTGTGTATCATCGACAGCCACCCCACTGTGCACAAACCAGGTTCAAGCTCAAAGACCAACCCCATGACGTTCAATTTCGGACAGTCACCTCTTCCAACTGAATGGAAAGACCGCATCACTGAGAAACTGAATGCCATGCCAGAAGTCTTTTCACAGCATGATCTCGACTTTGGATGCACAAGTAAGGTCAAACACCACATCAACCTTCAGGATAATACCCCATTCAAGCATCGTGCACGACCCATTCACCCTCACGACATAGAAGCTGTCCGGAACCACCTCAAGGAGCTTCTTGATGCTGGGGTAATCAGAGAATCCGAATCCCCATTTTCATCCCCTATAGTTGTTGTGAGGAAGAAAAATGGAGATATAAGACTTTGTATTGATTTTCGCAAGCTGAACATTCAGACAATAAAAGATGCTTATGCTTTACCTAATCTGCAAGAGTCCTTTTCAGCGCTCAGTGGCTCCAAGTGGTTTTCAGTACTTGACCTCAAATCCGGGTACTACCAGATTGAAATGCATGAGGAGGATAAGGCCAAAACAGCCTTTGTCACTCCCGTGGGTTTCTGGGAGTTCAATCGTATGCCCCAGGGTGTCACCAATGCTCCCTCAACTTTCCAGCGGTTGATGGAGAAAAGCATGGGTAACCTGCATCTTAAAGAAGTTCTAGTTTTCCTTGATGATTTGATCGTGTTTTCCGATACGCTTGAGGAGCATGAGCGCCGGTTACTTCACATGCTGGACAAGCTGAAAGAATATGGGTTGAAGTTATCCCCGGAGAAGTGCAGATTCTTCCAGACCTCTGTCCGATACCTCGGCCATATAGTATCTGAGAAAGGCGTTGAGACTGACCCCGACAAGGTTTTCTCCTTGAAATCCTGGCCAGTTCCCTACAATCTGAAGACCTTGCGATCTTTCCTCGGCTTTGCTGGCTACTACCGCCGGTTCATCCAAGGATATGCTACCATTGCAAAACCACTCAACGACTTAACTCGAGGATACTTACCTGTACAAACACCCACAAAGACTAAACCTTCCAAAGATCTGCATGATCCGAAACAGTCCTTTGGTGCCAGATGGACATCCCACTGTCAACAAGCTTTCACGTTGCTTATTGAGAAGCTGACCACTGCTCCCGTGTTGGGATTTGCAAATCCAGCACTGCCTTATATACTTCACACAGATGCAAGCACCACTGGGCTTGGCGCTGCTCTGTATCAGGAGCAGGAGGGGAAGCTGAGGCCCATTGCTTTTGCAAGTAGAGGGTTGTCTCAGTGTGAAAGTCGATACCCTGCACACAAGCTCGAGTTCTTGGCTCTGAAGTGGAGTGTGACGGAGAAGTTCCAAGACTTCTTGTATGGGGCTGATTTCACTGTCATCACTGACAGTAATCCGCTCACCTACATTCTGACTTCCGCTTAGCTCGATGCCACCAGCCATCGCTGGCTTGCTGCTCTCTCAACATTTTCCTTTAAACTGCAATACAGACCGGGAAAGCATAACTTGGATGCAGATGCTCTATCTCGCCGTCCACATGACAGTCCCATCGATGAGTGCCCTCAGAAAGATCAAGAACTTGTCCATCAGTTCATGGAGCAACATCTATTGGATGAAGACAATGCTCAACTGGCGGCTGAAGTTGTGGATGCAATTTGTCAGAGCAGTCTTCTGAGGACCCAGGCTCAAACTACTCTTGTTGAGTCCCTTTCCATCAGGTCAGAATCCCTTCCTGAGGCCTTCACCGACAACCTGGATGGGCTGCCTGTAGTCCCGGCGCTGACCCCCCTTGAACTCCAAGACAAACAAAGGGCAGATCCAAGCCTGCATGAGGTAATCCATCAGCTGGAATCCGGTGAAAGTGTTCCACCAACTGCCAGAGAAGAGCTGCCAGAGATTCCACTCCTGCTACGAGAGATGAACAAATTGGAACTTGTCGATGGCATTCTGTATCGCAAGCGGCAGGACAACGAGCAACAATCTTTCCAACTTGTTTTGCCGGAAGGTCTTCGCTCGACTGTCCTCGAGAGCTTACATGACCATATGGGTCATATGGGCATAGATCGTACCCTTGATTTGGCTCGAACACGGTTTTATTGGCCCAGAATGGCTTCTGATGTGGAACGCAAAGTAAAAACATGTGGGCGTTGTGTCCGACGTAAAGCCCTACCTGAAAAGGCCGCACCGCTGGTCAGCATCCGAACATCTCGTCCGTTAGAACTTGTATGTATGGATTTCCTAAGTTTAGAACCGGACTCGAGTAACACAAAAGACATTTTAGTATTAAACTGACCACTTCACCAAGTTCGCTGTGGCAATCCCGACACCCAACCAAACTGCCAGAACTGTCGCAAAATGTCTATGGGACAATTTCATTGTATATTATGGAATCCCAGAGAGGGTGCACACAGATCAAGGCCCCGACTTTGAGTCAAAGCTGATTCGTGAACTTTGTGCGGTGGCAGGGATTCAAAAAAGTCACACAACCCCTTACCATCCTCGAGGAAATCCTGTGGAGCGATTTAATCGAACTTTGCTGAACATGCTGGGAACTCTGGAGGCAAAGCAGAAATCCAAGTGGCGTGATTTCGTTAAACCCCTGGTTCACGCCTATAATTGCACCAGAAACGAAGTGACCGGGTTCACGCCTTACGAATTAATGTTTGGCAGAACACCTCGCCTTCCGGTGGATCTAGCCTTCCAGTTGCCCATTCAGAATAACACTCCTCAACCGCATTCGGAGTATGTGCAAAAGCTCAAGGCAAGGTTGAAGGAGAGTTACAGAATTGCCTCAGAAAACGCACTGAAAAGTACTGGTCGAAACAAGGTTCGTTTCGACAAGAACATACGCCCATCCCAGCTAGAAGTTGGTGACAGAGTGCTTGTGCGAAATATAAGGATAAGGGGCAAGCACAAACTAAGTGACAAGTGGGAGCAAAACATCTACATCGTGGTTAAAAGAGCTGGAGACCTACCAGTTTATACTGTCAAGCCTGAAAGCCTTGATGGACCACCACGCACTTTGCATCGGGATCTCCTGTTGCCGTGCGGATACCTTCCCAAGGTTACTGATGTGCCTGATTCCATTCCGGTTCCAGTACCTTGTCAAACTCGTCAGCGACTGAACGAACTTCAAGCTGAAGATGCTGATAAGGAAGAGGACTTGTTGGATGATCTGCCGATCCACATTCTTCCAGTACCTCTACAGTTCTCAGTTGAAGGATTCCAATATCCAACAGCCCTTCAACGTGATGCCGAAACCATAGAGTCGACCCTTCCTGCCGATGAGGCTCATGCTGAAGAGACAGTAAACCCTGATAACTTACCTGCTGAAGAAACCAACCCTGCAAATGAACACTTACCTGATCCGATGACTTCGTTGTCCGTTGATGATGTGGATCCTGAAGAAAATGACCATTTTGGAAATAATTCGGCTGAACCACAAAATCTGGATGGTACACAAAACTTACCTGCTACCGAAATTGCCGAACCTGAATCTACTCTAAGGCGTTCGAACCGTCATAGATCACCGCCTAAACGTTTAATTATGGTTCCTTAGGCAATCCGTTGATATCGGTCATGCAGACAGTTTTGCATAGTTTGTCCGACGCTTTAGGTTCCTCAACATTTAAGTCGATTTATCCAAATCCGCAAGCTGTATCTTGCAACGGGACGTGCAAGGGTTTAAGGGGGGAGGATGTAACCCAGGGTTAAATTTCAATCCATCCCTGGTTTTCCCCTTCTCTAGCAATTAGCCAGAGCATAGCACCTGTCCCAGAACACACACACACACACCTGATTTCATAATCAGTACAGTTTAAAAGCTGCTATCACTTCTCACACTCGAGTGTGAGGAGTGAGGAGTAAGGAGACAGCAGCTGCTAGGTCAGTCTTTGAATCACTTTAAACCTTTTCATCTTTATACATTCAACAAACTTACCGGTTGCATTATTTTAATTCACAGACTAAACATTTGTGTGTGTGACAGTAATTTTCCGGTGTGTGTGCTCACGATAATCTGGACTGGTGAGTGTACCACAGATTATTATGTACTGTAATTGTAAATCAGCATGCTGATATGCTAGTTTGTGGTTTTAATGTGTGACGTCCAACATCCATGTGATTTTGACTGTGATTTGTTTAGCTTAGCATAAGCTCCTGTTGATTTGTATATGGTACCATAGCTTCCTAAGGACATTTGTGGTGCTCAAACCAAACAGTTATTGCCATTACTGAACTTTTGGACTAACACCCTGGATTATTGAACTTGGATTTATTTCTTTTGCTTCTACCGGTATTCATTGTAAATATTTGTTCATTGGTTTCACTTTTGTTTGTATAATACACTTTACATCAACTTACCTTTTTGTACTGTCATTTACTGAGCCTATCCTCCAGCAGCCGACCCTAGACTCTTCTGATCAATAGCCCAATACTATTACACTTATCTAATTTATTACCTTTTAATAACAAAGCAGTTGTTACATTGACATATCTTGCTGCCTCACCAGATGGCATTGTTGACTGCAAATGTTGTGGACAAGGGGTAATGGAGATAAAATGCCCCTTTAAGCACAAGGACAGTCCCATTGTTGAAGCAGTACAAGATCAACACTTTTGTCTTGACCCGCAAATTAACATTAAGAAGGACCACCAGTATTTCACGCAGGTCCAAATGCAAATGTTTGTTTGCGACACAACTTATGCTGACTTGATATTGTGGACAACTGTAGACTGTGTTGCCATCCGCATACTTAGAGATGACAACTTCATCACAGAAATGATAGACAAGTTGTCCACTTTCTGGCGAGGTGTCATTCTTCCTGAAATCCTTACAAGAAAACAGGAGCTTGGACTCTACAGGGAAAATGTTGCACCAAATGGATCTAACACCAACAGTGTGGCATCACATCAGACTTCACCTGTTAGGTCTCCATTGCATGCTGTCAACCAGGCTCCAGTATATTGCATCTGCCGTTCATCAGACAACTCGGGTGATATGGTTGCATGTGATAGATGTGATGAGTGGTTCCATATTCAATGTCTCAGCCTAAAACGTGTTCCTCGATCTAAGCACTGGTATTGCAAAACATGCAGGAAAACCAAAGGCTCTTCCAGTTGACTCTAATCTAAAAGTAAAATGATGCAATATCAGAATCCATTTGAATGAAAGGTTTCACAGACTAGCAATTATTTTTGGTGTACTTGTGCAACTTGAAACATAAACTTTGCTAATGATAAATAATTAACTATGGAAAGAGATAAAAATAGAAATAAAACAGCAAAATCAGCACAAGTACAGCAGCATACATGTAGAATTTACAGATGTACATTAGCAGCAATGTGAGTGTGGGTATACCACATAGTTCAAATAGAGCAGTACAAATGGGACAGGTTATTCAATTTACATTAGTCTGATACAGAGTTGTTGAATGTTATTAAGTGTTCATGAGTCTCCTTACGTTTTGCACTTTTTGATATGTTCAAGTGTAATGGGGTTGTTTACATAGAGTATTGTTTTACTATTTAAGGTGTCCATGGCTTGGATACAGACTTATTGAATGTTAACCTCTTAACCCCCACCTGCACCGAGCGCATTTTCTCCAGTTTGGCTTCTTGAAAAGAGTTTCAAAATAGCAAGAAAAATGAGACAAAAACAAGGATGAAAATGCATCAAAAGAGCGACGAAAACGTGACAATAAAAGCAAAGAAAAGGTGGCGAAAATGTGTGACGAAAAAGCAACAAAAGAGTAACAAAAAGTGATGAAAATGTGGCAAAAATGTGATGAAAACACAACAAACTAGTGATAGAAACAAATGTCTGACGACGACAATGCAAGGAAAAAGATCAATTTAGCGTTACCCTGGCCTATAGGGAGTGTGACTGATAATGCTGTTTCAGCTACAGTTGAACCTGATGAAATCTCACACAACAAAGAGACAAAGTTAATCTTTTACTTGTTACATTGTACAAGGAGAATGTCTTGACAGAGGCAAGGCACAGTCCCCAGCCTCTCTCAGGACAAGTCTGAAGATCCACAGATGGCAAGCCCCTTTTGGTTGAGCAAGACACACCTTCGTATGCAGATGGGAAAGGAAGAAACCAACACAACAAAAGACACTTAAGACATTAGCATCCTCAAAACCTGCTTCCTCCTGGCATCTGCATACAACCCCCAAGCACTCTGAAGTCAACAGTGGATTACAATACAGACAGTATAGAATTCAGCCACAAATGATTTAGCAAAATGATAACTAAAGTTACATTCCAATATCATTCCCTCCTTTTTTTTCCTTTTGATAAATCAAACAATCTATGTTTAAACATGGAGAACATGGAGAACTGAAAATGAAAAAACACACATCCAAACTGAAAAAGAAAAAAATGTTCATAGTATAATTTCACATTGTTGTTCCATAAACTATTCCCCCTATTGAGACATACATGGCTCAAAACTGAACAATGTATTAACTTTAAATGTATTAACCTGAAATGTATTAACTTTGGTTATCAAATTCAACACCACGCACACGCCCAAAAGCCCGAAAACCCAAAGTCCATTTTTACAGTCCATAGTCAGTCCATTTGACACTTCCTCTCGACCCCTCCTCATGTTTGGTTATGACCAGAAATGTCCACTCTGTTCCTGTTTCGAAACTCTTCTCTGTCTGCGTTTCCGACGCAAGACTAGCAGCAAGCCGTTCTCCAACAACAACACAAAGCTGAACTTTCAAGTCGCAAATGTACCAAGATGTCACCTTCAATTCTCACGTCCATTTTACTTGAACAAACGGCCAGCGCCCTCCGTGGGCCTGCGCGCTTTGATCCTTGCAAATCGGCCCGTGATTATTCGTCAGCAGCTTCCGGTGCAGGGGGGGGGGTTTGTGTGGAGGGTCGTTTCGTAGGTGTCGATGGCTGTATGGAGATGGCGATGGGGGTGGGATTTCTGTCCCACAATGGAAAATAGGTGGATTTTGTTGCTTTGAAGCTTTGGCAGGGATGTGGCATTTTTCTCAAAAACAAGAAGCACATTTGTTAACACATTTCAGAATCAAAACATAAGGTGAAGGGTGATTCTAAACCAAGAAAACTTTGACAAAGGAAAACGAAGAGGACACACAGAACAAAGAACACAGACAAACAAAGAAACACATGGACAGAGGACAAAGGACCACATGGCCACAAAATGGCCACCCTACACAATGCTTGCAATTTAACTATTTTTTAGGTCTTTTTACAATGTCCAATTCCAAATTTGAGTGATTTAAAGGTCTTTAAACATCCAATTTCAATGTAGCTTATTTAGATGTCTATAAATGTCCAATTTCAGTTTAGAAGTAATGTAGAAGTTCAGTCTGAAGTAATTCAATTCTAACACATTCATCATACAGGCGTAACTTCTTTAATTCAAAATGAACCCCGTTCACTTTTAACTGCAGTAAAAAGTAGTCCCCGACTTACTCTTAATAATAACCCTGTTATTATACAGTCTATGATAGTCCCCGACTATCTAAAGATAAACCCCGTTCATCCCGGCCTCGACTGTCTGCAAAATAGTCCCCGACTATTTAAAAAGGATAATCCCCGTTATCCCAGGCCTTTTTTAATTTGAATCCCCGATTCAAAAAGTAACTGCGTTTTCCTAAATGAATGTGTTCATGTGAACTTCACACTACTTCCTGGATTACTTTTGGACATAATTTAGAGTGTACAGAACTTGCCTTTGTTGCAATTTCATCAGGAAAAAACTGTAGTTCTCCCGTCGACTCCAACCCAGGGCTGTCCTGCCTCAAACCTGGAGTTCCAATGCAGTTCCGAATGCAGAAGGCCTTGTTGTTGCTCCTGGAAGTCCATGTTTGAGACAAGCTCAGCTCCTGTAAGAAGTGTTGGGATCCGGATTCGAAGGACCAAGATATGTTAACGCTGGTTCAGCCACGGTTTATCCTTCGATGATGAATGGACACTACAAATTCTGCTTAGATATATAAAAAGGTTTAATATATAAAAGACAGAATACAGGTTACAGATTACAGGCAAGTACAGACTGGTTGCTCCAGTCTGGGCCCTCTCCCTGGCAAACCCAAAAGCAAAAGACCCCGCTTCAGAAACAGACTATCGGTGATAAGCACACAGTCACATGACATGATAATTGAAGACATATGTCCCAACATCCTTAGGTGAAGACAATACCTTTTCTGTTCAGGGCAAACAGTAGCCCCTCTCAAAGTAAGCCTGAGGCTACTCTAAACAGATGTTCTCTGCGTTCTTGCCTTAATTTAACTTCCTGTGTTTAATGGCTGGGGGATGATTTCACACATTCTTCACTCTGCTTACTACTAGATTTTAGATCAAAACTAGACTAACGTTACATTTATTAATATGATAATAACCAGAGGTGGGACAAAGTCATTGTTTAGCAAGTCACAAGTCAGTCTCAATTCATTGCCCTCAAGTCCCGAGTCAAGTCACGAGTCAAGACAGGCAAGTCCCGAGTCGAGTCCAAGTCAAAGGCCAACAAATCTCAAGTCAGTCCCAAGTCCTACGGTTTGACTTTCGAGTCCTCTCGAGTCTTTTTGACCGCGATTTGTTTCTTGTTGGTCTCCACGTACTTCTGTAGGCAAACAAAATAATGTTAGGAATCATTTTGCTGGTGCATTCTCGTTGGTCTCTGACCCATGGACTAACAGTTTGTTCCATGTGGTTGGCTGCTGGTAAATCAAAACTATCTACGTGATCTAATTGGATGTTGTGCCAGATGCAGGCTCAGTTACACATGCACAGACCACACATAAAATCAGAGCAGTCCGTGTCAACATACTTTTTATCTTTGGGGTTTTTAATGGGAAGTAGCAAGTGCAGCAGTGCAGCATATATGAATATGAGTATTGGGCTAGGACCTGTATCTATATAATCAGTTTAATGTCCGTAGTGGTTATTGTTCCAAAGGACTGAAGGGACCAATGGAGGGGAAGGACCCTGGCCTGTATGAACTGGGCCAGCATTAGTAATATCTCATAATTACCAATATATCATTACATAATAAAATGTCTCATATAAATTAATTCAATCAGTCAAAGCACTGATTCTCATATCAATGCACCATAAACAATAATCTAGCTTAGTGCACATAATCAAAACAACTATCTAATGTATGCAAACTTTAGCAGGAGGAGCACAGCAAAAACATACTCATAATAGGCCTCTGCGCCCACACAGAAAAATATAAGAAAGAGCCAACAGAGCAGCGCAGGCTAGCGCTAGTTTGACTCACCAGTTCCTCTTTAAAACACGGCACACAGTGTGACAACTGCGTCGATTCAATCGTATGAGGCGCCTGTAGTGAAAGCATATCAATTACGGTTTGTAGAACAAAATATGACGTTAGGTTGCGATAAATACCTGCAGCTCGCTCATTTCCAGCTCCCCTACGACAACACACCCACCGGTGAATGCAGTGCGCTTGTTTAGGGAAGTGTTGCTGCGCGAACTGCGGGGAACTCACGTTCGAACTCTCGCGCGAGCGCTACAACTACCGCGAGGCTTTGTTTCTTCAGAGACGGCATAGATAGAAAGAGAGATGCGGAGAAAGGTAAAAATGGCCCGGGTTACGCAAGTCTTTGCAAGTCAATTGGCGCAAGTCCAAGTGAAAGTCAGAGTCATTGATGTTAAAGTCCAAGTCGAGTTGCAAGTCTTTTTACATTTGGTCAAGTCGAGTCTAAAGTCATCAAAATCATGACTCGAGTCTGACTCGAGTCCAAGTCACATGACTCGAGTCCACACCTCTGATAATAACACAATAACATACTCCATTGACAGTGACCTTATAGATTTATGTAAAGCTGAACTGTAGAAAATGCACTCGGTTAAGGTGGGTGTTAAGAGGTTAAGTGTTCATGAGCCTCCTTACTTGTTTGCACTTTTTGATATGTTCAAATGTAATGTTGTTCTTTACATAGAGTATTGTTATGTTAGTATTAGATAGCAATATGGCCTACGTGCAGGACTGTACAAGGACTCTACAAGGACTCCATGTTATGACTATGATGTGACTGTCTCTGTGTGACACGTATGTGTTTCGATGTGTGACGTGACAATGACTATATAAACTGTGTACTGCCTTTATTCTGTCTGAGAGAAAGAAACAAAGTAAACCAGTGGAACTTGAGAGAAACTTAAATAAACTTCCAGAGTTTGGCGCACCACGATCCGTCTCTCTCTGCTAAATCCTAATAGATTTGGTGGAGAATGTGCGGCTCCGTGTGTGCCATTCTCTGGATTGTTTTGAGGGAGTTTGCTTTGTTTCCTTTCCTCTGCGTGAGAGACCGGCATGCTGCGTCTGGGAGCGGAGATTCCAGCAGACTGGAAGAGCTGTTCCTGGATGCTTCTTGTCGCTTCTGTCACTTTTGTTTTTTAAATTGAATATTCCGACGCGGAAAAGAAGTTGGCTGACCTCTTGAACAGTCCGGACAAAGAATTAAGGTAAGCAGACACCTTTTTTAATATGTAAAGTCTGCATAATTGGATATTAGCTAAATTTTGGTCTGTTTTTGGGGTCTGTCAAACTCTCTAAATTGTATTTGAGAAGCAGTCTCAGGGTTTAAGTCCCTTGGAGACACACAGTCTCAGGGTTTAAGTCCCTTGGAGCAGTCTCAGGGTTTATGTCCCTTGGAGACACACAGTCTCAGGGCTTAAGTCCCTTGGAGCAGTCTCAGGGTTTAAGTCCCTTGGAGCAGTCTCAGGGTTTAAGTCCCTTGGAGCAGTCTCAGGGTTTATGTCCCTTGGAGCAGTCTCAGGGTTTATGCCCTTGGAGCAGTCTCAGGGTTTATGTCCCTTGGAGCAGTCTCAGGGTTTATGTCCCTTGGAGCAGTCTCAGGGTTTATGTCCCTTGGAGCAGTCTCAGGGTTTATGTCCCTTGGAGCAGTCTCAGGGTTTATGTCCCTTGGAGCAGTCTCAGGGTTTATGTCCCTTGGAGCAGTCTCAGGGTTTATGTCCCTTGGAGCAGTCTCAGGGTTTATGTCCCTTGGAGCAGTCTCAGGGTTTATGTCCCTTGGAGTAGTCTCAGGGTTTATGTCCCTTGGAGCAGTCTCAGGGTTTATGTCCCTTGGAGCAGTCTCAGGGTTTAAGTCCCTTGGAGCAGTCTCAGGGTTTGAGTCCCTTGGAGCAGGATCCTTAGTGAAACCATGGTGTAAAATTAAAAGTAATTATAAAAAGGGAAACGTGTAAAGGAGGCCTTTGTTACAAAAGCGTTGAAATTGACGAATTTCAGGCTGATAAATGACAAAAGTAAAGAAGCAACAATATTTCAGTGATCACGGTTTAAATTACATACAGAAAAAGGGAGTTTGTTTTTGGCGTGAACAGAGTTCACCGGAGAATGCAGAGTTGTATCTAAAGTTGAGCTATGAGAGCTTTAGTGAGTTATTTACATTTTTTGGCGAGTTTTATCTACAGTTAAGCTATGAGAGGGCTGTATCCAACAGTTGTTTTTTAGAAAGAGATTTTGAGTTTAAATTAGTTTGCTACCTCGATAAAATAGAAGCGTAAACGTTAAAGACAAGAGTGCCTTTTGTTACTAGTGTGGAAAGTGGCCATTTCTAGACTTGGATGACAAAAGTATAAACTACAAGTTATATTCGCAAAGTAATCTTGAAAGTTATTCTTCTTTCTGTTTTTGCATTTTTGCTAAAACACTACTTTCTGCCTGTGTGTGTGCCGCTCTATCTTGCTGCCGTTGTCAGGGAAACGGCCCCCTCCTTCGCTGCTCTGGCTCTGAATCAAAGTTACTGCTTTAGGATTTCTGGCTTTTCATAGTTGTTATTCCGTTAAATTTGCGACATTTGCCATTGAACATTGTGTTATGACACAGTTAAACGTTTTTAAACACCATTAGTGAATAAGTTTTGAATATTATGTTTTTTGAAACCCAAAGATTAGTGCTAAAGCTGTGCAATTCTTTTTAGACCTAACATATTTCTAGATTCCATTCTTTTAAATCTGCTGCTTATTTCTTAACTTTTTGTGAGTTGTGTTTGTTTTTATGTTTTTATTTTAGTTACAAAAGCCGTTTTTCAAACATTTAAATTAGAATCTGTGTTAAAAGTGATTATTGATTATAGACTTTGTCTAAAAAGAAAGAGGGAATTAGGCTGTAAAAGTATTAAGTTAAACTACCCAATTCACCCATTGCAAGCGGTGATGTTTTTGTTTTGACTACACGCGTGACCTTGCTCCTGCTGCCCAGAGACAGGAGGAGGCAGCTCCGACGCACAATTGAGTTTTATTGAACCAAATCCAGTTTAGCTGGAGCTAAATCTTTTGTTTGATTTCAAGTTTTGTTTTAAATGTTTTTACAAATTAATGTTCATTTTTATAGAGATTTTTCATAATTTCATTTCATGGCGTCTTTCAAGAAACCCAAGGACGCATAGATAATTAAACACACAGTACAAAAGTACATAATACATATTTTAAAGTTTGAAGGTTTAAGAGATTTGAGTCTTGTTTTTTATATTAAGAGTTTCTGGTTTTAAAAGTTTCACATTAGTAAGATAATAAGTAATCTTTTATTTACATAGCGCTTGGGAAAACCCAGAGCGCTCCAAAATTGTTTTGACTTTAGGGAGAAAAACAATCTCATTCGCATACTGATATCTATTGTTTTTTTAAATTGGCCGTCTCAAGGATTGTTTTTCAGACTCTGCCACACTGTACGAGAGGTCACTGCTGGACACTGGACAGCGCAACGCCCACCCAGCCACAGGCCACAGAGCTAAGAGCAAAGGGCAACAATGCCACCTCTACGCCCCTCCCCCCACTACAGAAGTAAGTGGGAGTGAGACCGGGGCCATGAAAGTGGAGGTTTCTGGAGGCAGTGATGGGTGGAGGCCTCAGGTAGAGACCTAGAGGCAGTTGAAAGTGTGTCCACGTGGTTACATCACCACAGTGTGACCTTTGAGACCTACAGGTGGTTTGAGGAGTCTGGAGACACAACCCCGAAATTCACACCCTACACACACACACACACATACACACACACATACATTCACACATTCACATTTACATATAGATACATGAAAAAGCAGAACATGAGAAAAAAGCATTTTAAAAGTTTACTCCAACGTAAACACATATTTTGAATTGTCTATCACTTGAATCTTTATTTGAATCAGTATTTTTTGAGACCAGAAATGTTCATTTGAATTCTATAATGTCATGGACTTAATTGGCCTGTCTTGACATTTTTTGTTTTGATTTGTTGATTTTTTACTGTGTGAAGTAATTACATTGATTAGAATTAGATCTGATAAAAACACAAATTAGAGAAGTAAACTGCGCTTGCTTTTTGTCTGAGGGACAGAAGCAACAGCATGAATAGAAATTGTGTTAAAGTAGAATCAAAGTGACCATAGAGAGTAACTACTGCATAACAAGCTGTGTACAGGAACTGAGACACTGCACCATTGACCAGAAGTGCATCGCAAATGACCTGATGTGCTTCAAGTGAAAAGACTGTATCTGGAGATCCTGATGTGCATCTGGAGAGACCAGAACCATGGCTTGGACCCTACTGATGTCCAAAATGACATCTCTCGAAATATGACCTGACCTGATGACGACTGAGACTCACCCTCAGAGGATCTGAGGACCCTGAGGACCTGAGGACCTGAGGATCTGAGAGAGAATAAACTGGGGAGTGATGTTTATATTTTTAAAATCATACATAGATGAGTGCTAAATGAGAGAGATACTCATGATTCTTTCTTTTGTTTTTGTTTGTCCCTAGCTTCTGGACATCTGAGGATCTATTGGACACAGCCATTTGCAGAACAAGAACCAGCCAATGAAAAACGTCTATTGCCGATGCTATTGCTACAACCAGAACCTGTGACCAAATGCAATATACATGTTAAGTATTCAGACATCTGACAGACAAAAACTTTGACTTTTTTAGTCTGGGAGACTGAGCAACTGTTACAATGTTTTAAAATGATAAAGTATGAGTATTGTAGCGTTTTAGTAGATGTTAAATAGTAGTAAAAGAGTAGAATTTGACTTCCTTTGTTGTTCATAAACATATTTCCACGTAAGAGTTAAAATAGTACCATACAATGTTATCCTTTTGATAGAGCAGCTAGAATATTAGAATCAGAATAATGTTACAGCCATTAAAAGTGACAGAAGTCACAAACTAGAAATATGTTTTTGCTCAAGCTGCAACCAAACTTTGGAGTCACAATAGTGTAGAAATAGAAATAGATAAATGCATCAACCATAGATGCTTTCAAAAATAGAGAATATTTGTAGCCAGTGCTAATATCAAATGGTAAAGGGACCATTTCACAAACCTTTACTTCAAAAGTAAATAAAGTTCATTACAGTTTTATGTACAGTTTTATTAGATACTGTCAAATTCACTTGTGTTCAAACATCTGTGAATGTTGACAATACAAAAAGTCCATATGAGTGTAGTCTAGATTAATGAGATAGATTACAACCAACAGAGATTCAAAAGCATTTAAAAGCATTTTGATGTATTTGTGTATAGCACAAAAACACAATAGTAGATATTTAGATATTGAGAAGTTTCCAGCACAAACACCATTGTAGAATAATAGAATAAAAAAGATTAGCTCTTGTAAGGATAATATTAATTTGATTAATGATGTACATTCATCCCAAACTGCCTGAGAATAATATCTTTAGATAATAAAAAGTAATAAATCACTGACCACTATAGAAGTGTAAATGTTGACCATTTGCCTTACTGTGTTCACAGTTTTATTCCTGAGAATGTAGAATAGACATAGAGCAAAATCCCACTAACAATAAGCCACTGATAATGAGAGTATAATACCACAGAGAGATTTATTAGATTAAAATGTATGTTTAAGAATATGGCTCAATAGAAGCAAATATGCAAACATATTTGTAAATAGATTAGAAAGTACACAGTCTAAGATTAGAATTAGTGATAATAATACAGTGAAATAAGATTGAGTGTAGTGTAAACAATTAGCATTAGAATAAAAGTATAGAGTAATAAAAGTGAAATTAGCTTCTAATTTGAGACTCAGCTCGTTTTTGTCTGTGTTTTGACTGAATCTGCTGAGTTCTTGTGTGTCCAATAGTGTTTGTTTGTTTTTTTTTTAAAACGAGTGTCGGTGGGGCGACAGTAGCTCAGTTGGTAGAGCATTCGCCTTTAGGGCCAGAAGGTCGTGGGTTCAATTCCCACCTCTGCACCATCTCCACCGACTCCCTCTGATGACTGCTGTCGTTGTGTCCTTGGGCAAGACACTTAACCCCACTTTGCCCAGAGCCCCCACTGAAAGATCAAGGCTATGCTCACACTCAGAGAGCAGCCGTCCTCCTGTGGACTCACCACCTGCAGAGGATCAGTGAGGGGCTGGTGCTATGAGACTTGGGTGGCATCTCTGATTGCCACCCCCCTGACCCAGAAATGGATTAAAGGGTAGAAAATGGATGGATGGATGTTTTTTTTTATTTGTTTTTGTTTTGTTTGTTTATTTACTTTATTTTCCCAGGATAGAGGATAAAATCCACTGATATTGATTTGATGATTATGAGTTTAATGCATACATTTTCTTTGTTTTTAATAATTTTTTTAAAGTTTTTTTTGGATTTTTTTTTTTTTTCTTTTTCCACTTTATTGATTGATCAAATTGAGTGATCACATGTGATTATGTGATCAAAGGGGAGGGTGTTAGTATTAAGGGGCGTTCACACCGGACTTAACTTCAGCGTCAAAAGCGTCAGGTTTCCATTGAAAGTGAATGGTGAAGCGCGTCAGGTGAAGCCAAGAGCCCCGGCGTCACTTGACGCGCGTCAAAAGCTTCAAGAGTTGCGCTCACTTGAAGCTTTTGACGCGCGAAACGCTCGCGTATCACAACAATCCCTTTGACGCCGAAGTTGGGCAAAGCTGAGCTTTTGAAGCTTTGACGCGGGCTTCAACCAATCAGGAGACGAGGAGCAGCAGCAGCAGAGGGTCTGTCTCTGTCATGAAGAGAAGTCATGTATCTGCTGCTGTTGTTTTATTGTCATTATTGTTATTAGTAATATTATTTGTGTGAGTAGTAAAATTCTGAGTAACAAAAATCATTGTACACATGCTGTGTAGTAAACGTAGTTTATTTAATATAAGAACAGGCTGACGATGAGTCTGGCTCAGAGCAAGGCAGCTCCGGGCGGGCGAGAGCCGGGGAGAGGCAGGGAGAGGCAGGGGGAGGCAGGGAGAGGCAGGGGGAGGCAGGGAGAGGCGAGAGCGAGGCGGGGAGAGGCGAGCTCCGGGGTTTGAGAACTCAGACTGGGCAAGTGACATGCGGAAGTACAGCTGAAAGCGAAACTCCTCCGTACGCAGCTCCTGGAGTAAATGACGGAACTCTGCAAACACTGCAGCCTCTCAAGTCTGTGGTGAACCCAGAACATCTTTTGTTGAAGCCCTACAACAACGTTATTTTGCTTTATATAACAAATAAATGCTCGCTGCTCATTGAAAAATCCACCGCTGTCCTGACTACAGGCAACAGAGAAGCTCCTCCCACCGGCGTCAGGCGCGTCACTCGCGTCAAAAGCTTCAAGCACCAAAATGACAAAACTATCCCGGCGTCAGTTGAAGCGCGTCAAAATCTTTTTGAAGCTTTTGGTCTGAACGCGCCTTTAGATAGCAATATGGCCTACGTGCAGGACTGTACAAGGACTCTACAAGGACTCCATGTTATGACTATGATGTGACTGTCTCTGTGTGACACGTATGTCTTTCGATGTGTGACGTGACAATGACTATATAAACTGTGTACTGCCTTTATTCTGTCTGAGAGAAAGAAACAAAGTAAACCAGTGGAACTTGAGAGAAACTTAAATAAACTTCCAGAGTTTGGCGCACCACGATCCGTCTCTGTCTGCTAAATCCTAACAGTTATACTATTTAAGGTGTCCATGGCTTGGATACAGACTTATTGAATATAAGTGAAAAGTAATAGTATTTCTTACGAGATTATTACACGTTATTTTTTTATCCTTTGAATAAAACCACGACTAAAACCAGGTGTAAACCAAATCTAAACAAGGTCTAAATGGGTGCACCACTAAATCAGGACTAAACCAGGTCTAAAAGATTAAACCACTAAACCACGTCTAAACTGGGACTAAACCAGGGGCACTTAGAAAATAAAATACTTTAACTTTTGACCCAATTTTAAAAATGTAATTAAGTACAAAGTACAGATACAGGCTCTAAAATGTAGTTAAGTAAAAAGTGTCCATCATAAAATGTACTCGAGTAAAGTAAAAGTATCCAATCAAGTTTATTTATGAAGCACTATTAAAAAACAATCGGTTGACCAAAGTGCTTTCTTTCTAATCCAAAAGAAAACATAAAGAGATGTAGGACAGCAGGATACAGTGATACAATGTATGCAGATCGCCACAGACTGGGATGGGCATTGATTAAAAGCCCAGCTAGTCCGCTAGCAGAAGCTAGTCCGTGTAAAGACAACACTGGCTGGTTATTGGATAATAGTAACTGACTAAAATTGTAACAACAGTACGGTGGCAGAAAAAAAATATTTACAACAAAAAAATCAACACTTCATAATGAACAGAAAAAGCTGTACCTATAATTGGTACTTTTAACTTCCTACAACTGGTCAAAGGAGTATGCAAATACAAATGTACAGGCACAGAAGTCCTAACTCCCACTCTCACCCTCCACACTGCCCTCCCTCACGAAATCAGTCTTGTGTCTCCCTGTACACCACACTCTCACTGAGATTTATGAGTGCACCCCACACTTTCACTATCTTATCTATAGAGGCCAATGGTGATGCCACAGCTTCATTGGTAAGGCTTTGTATCATAGAGATGGGTAGAGGTCCCTTTAAAATGGTGTACCTATTTTTCAGTAGCCCTATGACACGTTCTATATGAATGCGAACCGAGGAGATCTTTCGGGACGTTTCAACCTCCTCTGCAGATAACTGCTTTTTCCCCTTGGTGAAGGCAGGTGTCAACAGTACAGCCCCACACTCGGCTGCAAAGTCCTCGTGCAACGTAAACCCACGGTCAGCCAATATCTGGTCACCAGGCAAGTGATATGTGCGGCTTATAAATCCGGACTGACGAACAATTTGGACATCTGACGCTCCCCCCCCCCACACTGTAGAAAGGTAGTTAATGGTGCCCAGTGGAGAGCACGACACAAATACTTTAACTGTACAATGCTGTACAATGTAATTCCAAAAATAGATAAAAGGTATATATTTTGCAAATGATCACAGAAATTTTAAGTCATGGCCTCATATTTATAATAATAATAATAATGCATCAGTTTTATGTAGTGCTTTTCTGGACACTCAAAGACGCTTAACATTGCACTATTCATTCACTCCATACTTGGTGGTGGTAAGCAACTATTATAGCCACAGCTGCCCTGGGGTAGACTGACTGAAGCGAGGCGACCAGTCTGCGCCATCGGCCCCTCCGACCACCACCAACCACTCACTCACTCGGCTTCCTGGTGTTACTAAACGGCAGTATATTTAGTATTGAGTTGGATTGGGACGACAAGTCATAATATGTCATAAGTCATAATGACTAGAAAGCAGCGACCAGTAGACTAGTTTTGTACTATAAATACCATCTTACCAAGAATTTCCAGGCTAGGCAATATGTACAATAGGTCTGGCATGCGCCTTCTGTTCGGCGACCCCGCTCCCATCTCTGAGGAGTGAGAGGACAAGTGCCCAAAAAAATAATAACAATTGTAAACCGCTTTGTGACCCTTGTCTGTGAAAGGCGGTATATAAATAAACATTACTTACTTACTTACAAAAATCTGCATGACTAGTTACTTTGTAGATGCAATGACTTTTTCATATAGGAGGTAATTTTGTTTTCAAGGAAAATACATTTGTTAGCAAAATCTGTATTTTTACACAGATTACCATTTTTGTAGCAGTTAACCTCCCAAGTACTACTTTTTCAAATTTGTCATTAGAAATCAACATGTATTTTTTATTTATGTATTTCATATGGGGGACAACATTCTATTTCACAAGGTGCTTGTATCAATTGTTGTACACAACCTCATTGCAATATGGAATCTTTTAATTCTTAACTGTGCATTGGAAATGCAGCTCATTATCTGCAGGTACGGTTTTACTGCAGTGTAAAATAAGAGCAAGAAACACAATTTGCTACTATATATGTCTGCATAAACAAAATCGACTGCAATTTGTTAGTTTTAAATTTCAAGTGTTGTGTCAAACAAATTCAGATAATTTTTGGTCATTGATCTAGGAGCAAACTAGATGCATGTTGATCACACTACAGTTTGATGGGGTTTTTTTTCTGTTAACGATAGGGTACTGTGGGTAGCAAACTTACCTTTTCTTTTCTGTGCTCTCTTGAAGCGATCAAGTGTGGTACTCTTAGTCAATTCCTTCAGCACTGCTTGCGGGAAAATGGACGGAGTGTAATCTGGGTGTGCGGGGTTGTTGTTCTTCTTTCCTGTTCAAGGAGCAAAGTGACAAAATCTAAAGATTCCCACTGAGTAGCTCCAAGTGGGGGACTGATGGGCAAACTGTGACCACATTAACAGGCAACTACAGAAGCATGTGAATAATCTTAACAACAACATACCTTCCATGAAATGAGAAGAGCAAACGTAATGGTAATCCGATGTAGGCCGCCATAGCTTTGTGCTGTGTGAACTAACACCTCTTCCAATCGCCTGGAGCCATTTCTCTCTCCTTTCTGGCTCAGTTGCCTCGCTAGGGATCATGTAAAAGGATAGGTCACTCCTTTTTACGCTGTTGTTGGTACAACCAACAATACAACAGTTTTTCGGCATGTTTTGTAACGCTCGTTTGTCTTTCGCTTCGTGTTGCTTAATGGCGGGCGCTGGTTTGTTTTACCCTTCGCCGCGTTGCTATGCGCGCGCAGTGCATTATGGGAGTCCAAGTTCCCGGATGTCCGACCTCGAGAATACCAATTGGCTTCAAATACATTGCATATGGGGGAGCGCATCCGCACCAGCGTCTTGTAGTTGGTCGATGATCATAACACTCTCCTTGCAGCCATACATTCAGGCGTTTCCACGAGTTAGCACAACCACGGACCGCACAGTATGACCCGGATCCCAGTTTGGGTTTTGCTGAATCCATTTTATATTTTAAGAAGGTTGTATGATCCTTGACAATACATGTGTATAAGCCGCGCTAAGAGCTAACCGGAAGTCCGGACACGGAAGTACTTGGCAGAACCAAGGGCCAATGGAAGACATATCCCCAAAAAGCCGCGTTCACCGCATGAGTTCCTGGTAAATGGCCCTGTGGGGGAGGGTCCTGCCGTGGGGACACACCAACAGGGCTTATTATAATAGAACCATTGGCTGGCCCTGTAAAATTACCCCAAAGTTCCTGCGGTTTCCCTCTCGTCCTCATCCTTTATATCTGCAGTTGCTCTCCTGTCCTGATGAGGCGCTGTCCTCGGTCCTTACTTCCTTTCATTGTGGCGATGCATTTGTTTTGCTGCGGCTGCATGAGGTGAGTTCCTGAGTTGTGCTGTAAACACGGGAGCATAGCCACGTCTTTTCTGCGGTGCGTTGCTCGTGTTTTCACCCTGTTGTCCTCCAGCTAAAGCCCATTTCCTGCCACTGCCCATTGAACCGCATTGTTTTTGTTTTTCCCCCAGGTCAGCTAGCTGTTCGCCCTGTACCTGCACATAACGCTACCAACCCAACCGGCTGCTGCGCCAGATCACTGGCACAAGCTCACGGAAATAAAAGACATTCTCATGAGACAGGTCTGTAAACACGCCTGCCCTGTAATTATATAACGTTACACTATGTAGATAGATCGAGATATAACGATATATTGATATTGAAACATTTACAGTTAGCCAAGAAGCATAGCAGCTACTCATTATGTATTCTTTGTGTGCTCTTACTATTGTTCTGTACATTTCCCCATTGTGGGACCAATAAAGGATCTCTATGATGATCACTGCAATTAGTCATCTTAAATTAGTTCTCATCTGTACATTTCCCTATTCTTCTTGTGTGCACGCTATAGTAGGGCTGTGATTAACGATTAATTGATCAGTTTACTGAATATTCTTTAAATTAATCAGTCAATTTTGGGTTACTTACTCTAGTTGTGTATTTTTATATGAGCCTATATTGTATGTATTTATTTTAGAATTGTATGATTAAATTTGGGGTGTTTTTGTTTCTCCTATAGCCACCATGTCCATCGAGTACACCCTGGACATCCAGCTCACTGAGATGGGCTTTCCAGAAGTTGTCCATCCACAAGTGCCTTCTGTGGCTGATACTCCTTCAAACTCTGACAGTACATCCCATAACTCTTCCCTGGTGAATGAGACGGAGGCTGGAGAGCCTGTGTCAGAGGAGCCATCGCAGCCTGTGGTGAAGAAGCCAGCCCAGGTGAAGAAATCTCTGGCAAAAAAAGCTGCAGCAGAGGAAATTGAAGAACACTCCTCTGACAGTGATGTGTCTTATATAGAAGAGGACTTGGAGGACGAAGACGATGATGATGATGAAGAGGAGGAGTTGGAGGTGGTGGAAGCAGGTGTGTGGATTCATGCATCACTTAACATGAGGGGACACCAAAGGCCTCTTGCCAGAAGCTGTTTTTGTTTGGTATACTTTAAAGTTTATTTTGAGCGAACTCTGAATTTCTCATTCTAATTTAATTTAATCAGTGTTGTACTTTGCTATATATTTATTCTTATTTGACCATTATTATTTGGAAATCCTGGCAAATTGATTTACGTAGTAGCCCTGGCATCATTCATGATTGTTTTAGTCTGCTGATGGATTTTTTTTTAATTCGATATAACTATCTAAGATTGTTATAATTTTTTGTATTTTCTTTCTCTTTCAGGGAACTTCCAGTGTAACGTGTGTAACCTCACGTTCCCTTCCATGTTCAAACTACAGGACCACATGAACCTGCACTCGGGAGAACGCCCCTACTCCTGTGCCGAATGCGGCAAACGCTTCTACCAGATCCGAAGCTACCGCGACCACCTCCGTGCCCACGCTCGCCACCGAGCCAAGCAGCACAAATGTCGCATATGTCTCAAGTCCTACACGGCTGAGGCTGACTTAAAATACCACCTGACTATGAACCATTTTGAGGAAAAATTTTACGAATGTGACAGATGTAAGCGCGTATTTACCAACCTGGAGACTTGCCAGCACCACATAGAGTTCACGTGCATGCGCAAAGTTAAGTGCGAGAAGTGTAATCGGTATTTTCCTAAAGAGAAGCTGCTCCGACGGCACCTGGAGAGTAAACGGTGCTACAGCAACTTAAAATGCGCAGATTGTCCGAAGGTTTTTACCAGGAAGAACGCCTTACTTAAGCACAGTTTTTCCCATTTGGGGCTCTTGCCTTACACATGTATCCGATGTAGGTGTCATTTCCGTCTCGCAAAGCTGTATCTTCGCCATCAGTGCACGCCACAAAGGATCCACTGCGGTGCCTGTTTGCGGGAGTTTCTCAATGATCAGGATTTCCAGCAACACAAAAAGGATACAGGCTGCTGGGGGGATCGGGACAAAAAAGGGGATGAAATCCGGTGTCTGGAGTGCGGGCAAAGGTTTGAGACAAAGGAGGATTTGAAAAAGCATGCGGGCGCTCATCAGAGGGTGCTGAAGTGCGCGGAGTGTGGGAAAGGCTTCAGGTCTGCGCTGCTGCTGATGTCGCACATGGGCGGCCACGCAGGGCAGTCCCCGTGTCTGTGTCAGAGCTGTGGCCTGGGCTTTCCTCACCAGCAGAGCTACGACAGTCATCTGAAGATGTGCGGACAAGAAATGCAAAACACTGTAAGTGAACCAGCAGTTTTTCATTCACTCAATTTGTTGTTTTATTAATTGATGGAGACAAAATATAAAAATGTATATACACCAAATATAATATAATGCAAAATTGTATATTTTGAGGTTATAAGCATGTCCTAAAATAGATTTGGAATTTAGTCTTTGGCTCTAGCCAAGCTCAGTAACTTTTTGCTACTCGACAATGAGAATATTACTATCATATTTGTTGTAAGTTGTCATCCGGACTGCTGACAAGTCCTAACAACATCCATGTTAGAATCACCCTCACCACATCTTTAATTCAAGTTCCCAGACAGTTTTTTCACATTGCACTGTATTCTGGATAACTGAATAACTTCCCTATTTAAAAACATATAGGGAATCAAAATGACTACTTATAACATAAAATGGACAAATAAGAGATAGAAGATTGCAAGTATTTTTTCTTAGACAATCAGAACTAGCAGAGTGGATGCATGATGATTGTATAAAACATTTTACTCCCCTTTTGTTTTTCAGAAACCACAAAAGAAGAACCAGTCTAATAAGAAAAAATCACGAGGATCAACCAGCACTACGTCCTCCGTGGAAACAGCCATGTTTCCTTTGTTGGTTCCAGAAGCATTCGTTGGCAGCTCAATACCCCTGTCCTACAACACAAGTTCAGCTTTGCCAGCACCAGATAACGGTCCAATGCAAGTAGTGGCAGAAGACTCTCATGACCTTCCTAAAGGTAGCAAAAAGGCTTTAGGTGGTTCTGAAGACACAAGTCACAGCAACCAAAAATCCGTTGTCGACTCTGACCCAAGTCAAGGCTGCTGGAAGCTCTCCCTTGACAAGCCCCCACCACCTGGAATGAATCTTCTCTTATTTCTTCCAGTGGGCCAAAACCAAAACAATTTGTTAGTACCATGCGCCGCTCCTCAAGTCTTATCCGTGCCACAAATCCAAGTTCAGGCATCGCTGGTCTCTAATGGAATTGTGGGTGGAACGCTGGCAAGCGCAGTGTCTGGAACATTGTGTAAGCGAGATGAAGAATCGCCTTTGGATTTGTCGCAGAAAACAAGCCCGCTTAAGTTGGTAACAGAAAATAATCCTACTGTTAATATAAAAAGCGAAGCGGAAGAAGTGGAAGTGTCTGTGTCACTAAAAGGCGGTGAGGAGAAGGCAATAATCGATTTGGCAAAACCGTTAGATAAAACCCATACTTCCTTGCATATCAAAAGGCCAGCTTCGCCTGTGGCCATTGATGGTTTACCAGAGAAAAAGGAATTAAAAGAAGAAACTGATTATAATACCAAGACATAATGTGTTTGTATTTAAGCGAATCAATGAGTTGGCCTGAGGATCTACTTTTCTACTGTAAACAATGCATTCCAACCTACTTTTCTGATGCCTTTGACTATGCAATCTTGACTTTTGGTTCAAAGCACTGGATGTACAAGCTGTTTGTTCATGTAGCACTACAACAATGTACTTTCTATGTTTGTATTTGTAAATCAAGTTTTCTCATGTATGCTGTATAACCATCTTACAAGCAAATAAGATTTTTTTGTATTTGGTTATTTATCTGGGAGGAAGGGGGGTTTTGGTCTGTTTTAATTAAAAATGAACATGAGCAATTGTTTCTGAAAGCTGAGGTGCTGATTGACCAACTGTAACAGGGGCACTGCATAAAGATATCTTACAAATTTACAAACAGTTGTGGTTCCTCGGGATATTTTTTACAAGCTTACAATGTTTTCTGATGTGAAAAAAGGTTGTTTATACTGTCACAACTAACAACGTATTATTTATTAAACAAAGTGAATTGCATCATCAAGCAGATTTCATACACAAACACAATCGAATGTGCTTAACTGAGATCGATCAACAAGGCCAACTTTGTCGATGCAGGTAAAAGATGGTAGATGTAATGGGAAATTAAAATCTGATGGAATGAACAAGACGTCTTCTGAAGGTATTGGAACGAGCAGAGTATTTTAATATGTGCCTCCACAGCGATCACTTATCAGGTAAATAACACAAGCAACAATATTATATTGCGCTTCAACTCAGATAAAACACACATTACTATTTGAATGTGTGTATTATAAATACATGGACTTGTAAATGTACAAGTTTACAGGCATGTGTGGGAAAAAAGATTGTAATTTAGCAACATTGTTTAGCATCTGTAGCAACCTGGAGTCCCAGACTGTTAAGCACTATTTAGTTCTCTAGTTACTGTACCAAGCAGGAGTGTTTTATTTCTTACTTGAGCCTGAAAAGTACTGGAACTGAGGCAGATTAACTTATCTTTAATTTTTCCATGACTAGCCATACATATCAGGGTAATCGGTCATGTAAAATATTGAGTTTACGTTCTTAAAATGTAATTTTATGATTTACAATATCAATGATCAAAAGCATTGGATTGGGACTGGAGGCAAAAAATAGTGATTGGGAAATCCCTAGGGGTCCGTCCATTGCTCTACCCAATGTCCACCTGGAATGCTGCCCTCCAAAGGGTCAAGGAAAACTTGTTTTCTTACTATTTGCATAAACCATAATGTCTATAAAGTTCACAACCTTCAGTATAAAATGGCCTCTTCAGAACTTTGAGTTGCTTATGATTAAGTGCTGTGATTATTTACACATAGTACATATATAATATATATTACATGGCCAATTCAACAGCAGTTGAATATCCCTGTGTAAAACTATAAACAGCTCATTTTCAGTTGCAAGAGTATGTTTTATTTCACTGCATTTCTATGTGGACAGGTTCCAAAAATCATCGTTTCATAGTATTTACAGTTGTATGATCATATGGGGCATTAAATAACTCTATGCAAAACTACAAATCAAAATGAGACAAAACAAAAAATCATTAAAATGGACCAGCTCTGCCCACAAATCAAACACTCCACATTGAATCTGGAGCAATCAACTAAAACAATGTTAAAACAACAATAACTTCATTATTTATAAGTTTGTGTGATAATTTAAGAGGAACATTGCCAAATCAGTGGTAAATGTACATTACAGATTATGACTTGTACAAAAACACTTCATTAATAAAATTTCATTTTTTTATACATTATCAAATTAGCTTTCCGCACAAAAACTGAAAAGATATCAAGCAAAGTTAAAACACACAGCACACGCAAGACAATCTTTTAAAACTAAATGAAATGATAAAAGTAATTGAAAAAATATGAACATTTACATGATTTTTTTCAACATCTCGTTAGTCAAATCAAATCCTAAATCATGATGAACACTCAAACTCGTTAAAAGAGCCGCCTCCTCATTTCAAGTGGTGCATCAAAACTACGTTAAAAAAGGAGAGGGCAATACAATACGCTAGGGCTGCACAATTTTGGCAAATATTTTTTTCTGATTAACATTGCAATGCGATTAACAATATCAGTTTCTATTTTTATGCAAACATAAGAAATAAAATCAAATTAGCTAAGGAAGCAGTAGCAGCTGCATTGAACAGCTAATGGAGATGAGGATTTTTCATAAATAATTTTAAAAAAGCTTAATTTGAAAATTTGTCCCACGGTCAGATTTGCCAATAGATAAAAAGGCATTTAGCAGTTTTGTTTAACTTATGAAAATGACAAGCGGTAGACAAAAGTATTCAAATCAAGATTTCCCTTATTTCCATTTTTTTTTTTAAGTTTGCAAATAACTTAAAACTATTAGTTAAACAGACTTGTGGATTTGTTAGCACCAATTTTGTGGTTTCACATATCCACAAATTAAGCATACTTAGCCCTGGTTTTATATTACTAAGCGACCACAAAGAAAATGTTAATTGGGTTGCGATAAATCTTGCAGCCCTAGCCGGTACACCAACATTGCTGTTCCAATTATCTTTTCGCAGCCTGTGTTTCCTCCTCTGTGTGGGTTTTCTCATGAGCCTTCAAGGTGCGCTCGCGGCCGAAGCTTTTCCCACACACTGAGCAGGCGAAGCGACCGGCCGCGTGGACTCGGGACATGTGGACGTCCAGCTGTGGCCGGCTGACGAAGCTCTCCTCACACTCCTCGCAGGGATGAGCCTTCTTCTGTGTGTGCTTCTCCTTCTTGTGGGCGCGGAGCTCTGCCAACCCGGCGAAGGTCTGGTCACACACGGTGCACTGGGTTTTCTGCACCGCGCCAGGCTCTGCTTTTGATTTATTTTCCAGGGTTTCATCTATAGGTTTCTCACCGTCTTCTTCTGATGTAGCGGCGGTGGCCTTAACGTTACGGCTGCGCTTTGCACCGCCTGGTTTAGCTTTTTCGTCTGCAGTGCTGGCCGACTCGGTTTCCTCTGCCTCTTCTCCATCTTCTTTCTTCTTCCGTTTTCCCTTCTTCTCCAATGCGGCGGGATTAGCTCGTTTCTTAGCGCTGCCATTACATTGTCCCGCGGGGCCCTCTGTATGAGAGAGGAACTCAGTCTCTGATTCAAAGCTTTCGCCACATTTCTTACATGTGGGGTTTTTGGCCGCGGGGTCTTCCGGCTGCGGCTCCGGGGGCTCTTCAGGGCGTGGGTGCTGAACGATTCGATGAGTGCGCAGCATGGCAGCACTCCGGAAGGTTTCACTGCAATCTTTACAGGGGAACTGTCTCTCCGGGCACAGCTGTCTTCTATGAACTGTTAACTGGAAGAAGAAAATACAATTTAGAATGTGACACTATATAATAATGATTTTTTTTTTTTCTGTTTGAAATAATTGTGTTTGATTTCATACTGGTATAGTCTTGGTTTTATACCATATACGCCCAAACTGTGGCCCGCAGGGCCTTGGGTCTGTGTTTGTCCTAGCCCTTACACAGATCATTTAAATCAGGGGTCTCAAACCGGTTTCAGAAAGGGCCATGTGGCTGCAGGTTTTACTTAAGTAAGTAAGTAAGTAATCTTTATTTATATACCGCCTTTCACAGACCAGAGTCACAAAGCGGTTTACAATTGTTATCTTTTTGGGCATTTGTCCTCCCTACTTCCAACAATTCCAAACTGAGCAGGAGCACAGATGACTCCACCCATTTCCTCAGGTGAGTCCAGTTTAAACCAGAAGATTTGAGGGAATGGGTGGAGTCATCTGTGCTCCTGCTCAGTTTGGTACTGTTGGAAGTAAAAGCTGCAGCCACATGGCCCTTTCTGGAACCGGTTTGAGACCCCGGATTTAAATCATAAATGTGAGTGCAAGTTGCTTTTTACACAAAACATGCACATAAATGTGGGTCCCAGATCCATATCTTTCACAAATATTTTGGGGTAAAACAAAATGTTTAATTTGCCTCTATGCTACATCATGTTAGAATACAATTACTAGACACTCACTTCTGAAAAGGTTTTGAAGCTTTCTTGACAGTGGGCGCATTTGAAGGGCTTGTCATCTTTGCTGTGAGTCGACTGGTGCTGCGTCAGCTCCTCAGACGACGAAAAGGTGCGATCGCAGACATAGCATGTAAAAAGAGTGTTTCCCTGGAAATAAGACAATAAGTTGAAGGGAAAACACAGGACCAATAAGAGTCACCCTTTCCCCTGTCGCTACCTGCTGCAGCACTTGTTTGTACTCCTCTCTGTGGCTCTTCTTCATGTGTCGCTCCTTGGCTTTGGCACTGCAGAAAGTGATGAAGCACTGGAAACACTGCAAATTTTCATGCTGGTCTGGAAAGACAAGACAAAGTCAAGTATTTTTCACATGTATTAATTTTTCTTCCACATAAAGTCACCACACATACATGATGCAACAGTTGGTAGCGGCCCATTCATGGGCGGTTTGAATGTGACTGTGGTTCTTGCAGGTTTGGGCGGAGCCTCTGGTGCAGGAGGATCTGGCATCGCCCGTCCCATCACAATGTCCTCTATGTTCAAGCAGTCAGAGTCCATTGTGCAGTCTCACTGGCCCTAGAAGTGCAGAGTATTTTACATTAGATGATCAAACAAAAGTGATAAATAAACAGGCAACCGTTACCAAACTTTTCGGACAGAAATCGAAAAAATAAGCACAATACATACCCCAACTACATAGCAAAATTACTGTAGTGTTGTTAAAGTAATGTATTGTGTTATCTGACCTAATTTCTCTTAATATAGTGTTTATAATAACGGCTTATTAAATGAGCGCGAGGTTAATAAATGTTTTATTATATGACTATTTTTAATTTGTGCAAATATCGATCGGTTTCAACTAGCAAAAACACATACAACCAAACTGTTAAATCGTTACATGGAGAACTTGCTTATCAGATGATTGAGGTCGCCCGCTGGTAAGTTCTCAATCTCTTCTGTGTCTTTACCAATGCTTTTTAGATATCTGTGAAGTATGTCCATGTCCGACTTGGTTTTCCTTATCGTGTTTTTAGCTTTCTGGTCTGTAACAAAGTCGTCAATCTCTTCTTGACTGTTAGGAGTTATGTTTTCGTCGTTATTTGCTGTTATTACTTCTGGCTCTTCGACCTCGTCCGGATAATAGAATTCACTGGGGGAGAATGCTCCCAGTCTTTGCTCATAATTTATTTTTTATTACCGAGGAAAGATATCAAATCTAATACGCGCTGCGGACCAATTGTCATGGTATTGGTCCGAGATGGGAAAATATCAGACCGCAAATCAGCCAATCAGAGCGCGTGTACAATACAAGTCATTTAATAAATTAAAATATTGACCAAACATAACTTGGTTATCAAAATATATTACATACACATTCACAGTAGATAAGGTATCACATTTAGTCACTATCTGCTAATTTTTGATTGTGTTCTCATCCACTGCCACCATTACTGAAACGTCAAACCTGTGTATCCCTCTTGGCTGGGAGCCCTGGGACCCCCACTACTAATTACATTTTGTACTCACTATTATAAAACTTCTATTATTTGTGTACTTGTAAAGTTTGAGGTAATCTTGATGCAGCTACATCAAAAGTAATACGTTTTACTTATTTGTACAGGGCTGCCCTATTCATTAGATGGTTATTGAATCAGCATCTACCAAAACAGTCAACAGATGGCGACATTTACTAGACTCAAAAAGAATTAAAAAAGTAAAACTTTCACTGTATCTGAATAATTATGCACGTTAATGTATATTTGAATAATTTGTTTGCTTGAACTTCAGAGCTAGAGTTATGACCTGTTTCAACCTGGAGACGTAATCATTCAGCCTACAGTCGTTGGGCTCTTAGCAAAGGCTAAACAGGGAGCTAACCTAGCGTACGTGGTAGCCAAAGATAGCGCCACTGCCATCATCTTATTATCACACATGCATGCTGTTGAGGCCTCAGATAGTTTGAAGCAAAAAAGACACATTTAATGAAGACATGCAATACAAACAGCAGACGTGATAGTAAAAGTGCGCGGGCTAATGTAGCATGTTAGCCGCTAGCTCCTGAGAGCGCCCATACCGAGAGTGTTTACTTTTATCAGCGCGGTGTTTCATTCCACACTTACTCCACACATTAACATGCAGTGTCATGTGTATGTTTCGTGTGTTTTGTGTGAAGTATGGGAAGCTCGCGTTTACCTTGAGCCCACAGCCTCAGAGAAGATATTTGATTGAAGAGTAACTCTGACCAACGCGCGGGCCACTTCCGGATCTGCTCTGAGCGCGAGGACAGCAGCAACAGCGCCACCACTGCCCGCGCGGACACGAAATACAAAAGCCCCGTTTCCACCAGTTCTTGGCTCTGCTCTTCTCGACTCTACTCTACCTAGTTCTGTTTGCATTACACATTAGTGTCTGGAACAATATCCGAGCAACTGCAGCAACAAAAACATAGCTATCAGCAGAGCTCTGGCATATCATCGGAACACTTTAGTGGAACTAAAGTCTGGATAGAAAAGAGGGCCAAGCAGGTTCTAAAAAAAAACAAATGGAAACAGGACAAAATACACACAATAATTAAAAACTACACACAAACATAAATAATCTACAAACACAAAATACACAAACTCCAAACAGTAAATACACACAACAATACGTGTATGGTTTGTTCTTACTTTTGTTTGAATATTGGCTCTTTAATTCTTACTCCTAAAACATATCAAAACAAAATCACTCCCAATGTAATAGTAGTTAGATATTTTCTAAAAATTGTGCAGCCATATACCAGAGATCTATTAAATTGAACAAGGCAACAACAAAAATTTGAAAGAGGCGCACAATATTTTTATTGTGCAAATTTACATAACATGTACCAATTCATTAATTATATACATTAAAAGTTATGCAAAGGTATAAAGGTCAAAAAGGTTGAAACTGAACAATTATAAATTAATTGAATATTAAACATTAAACATACATTTCCTTTCAAAAAAGCTTGCCTAATTTACGCATGCACACACACCAACGGATGATTTCACAACATTCATTCTAATACAGTAAGGCAATGCAGACTTGGCTCTTGTGGAAATGAATACATGAACAATTATAATTTTGTTGATAGTTTGTCTACTATACTTTTAGTTGTATATATATTTTGTGTAGATTATAAATGATTTGTAGGATGTGGAGCATTTAAATAAACTGGGATAAACAGCATTTTTCATTAATTATACATTGTTACCAACAGAAACACTTTTGTAATCGTAAAATATTCTGTATGGGTTGACAGTGGCTCAGTTGGAAGAGCATTGGCCTCTGAGCCTGAAGGTCATGGGTTTGAGTCCACCACAAAACCTTCTCCACCGACTCCCACTGATGTCTGCTGTCGTTGTGTCCTTGGGCAAGACACTTAACCCCACTTTGCCTGAAGCCCCCACTGAAAGACCAGTCTATGCTCTCATTGACAGAGTATCCTCCTGTGGACTCACCACCTGCAAAAGGTTAAATGAGGGGTTGTGCGATGGATGGAAATATTCTGTCACTATCTTCTGAGAAAACATCTTTTGCCAACTAAGAAAGATCCCTGTGAGTCACTAGTTGACTCGCTGAGAGCTGATTGAATTAGTGAGAGGGGTCTTCTCTTTTTCCCCCTTTCTGTCTGATAAAATATACATGAATACATACATCTAGGAACTTTGAGAGTGAGGAATTCGATGGATATTATTACATAGTCTCATTTCATGTGGTTTGAAGGAAGATACCCCAGCTTTAAATATTTAGTTTTAGATATTTTCACCTTCAATTACGTCTGATGAGTAGTTCTAGGCTGTAATTCTCAGAGCAGTCCAGAAAGACGATAATACGTTTTCTTAACTCTACGGAGACACCTCTTCCTCAATGTTATTCTTTGGCCTGATGCACTTGACTGTGGAAATTGATGAAGCAGTTGTGGTTACGTGAAATGCACAGAAACACACAGCATTTTAGACAGAGCACTCGGGATGTTCTTTGACAGTCCCCAAATCGACACCTGCCCCCCTGTCCCTCCGCCAGCTGCTCGGGCCAGTGTCCCAGACCGTCGTAGCGAGAGGCTGCGTCTGGAAGAGAATTTTCGTGCAGTGGTCCTGGATCCGGGCTGTCGCCGAGGGAAGGGGGCTCCTCCGTCTGATTGGAAACCGAGTCCTGTGCATCCAAACCGCTGGCAAGGATCAAGGCTTTCGACACTTCCAGTCTGAAGGCGAGCAGTGTTAAAGGCGAGTTCACATCTCGCTTATACAGTAGCCAGGAGTTGACCAAAGCTAAATCGGTCAAATACCAAAGCACTGTTTGAGGCCAGCAACTTGGAGAACAGAGAGTCGATGGAATAGAATAGAGTTTGTGTAAGTCTTGGTTGAGACGAGCTGATACTTGCGCCTTTTCGAAATTGTCAATGAGAGAAGCGATGTTTCTTTGCCCGTTCCCGATAGTCGAGAGAATATAACCGCACTGTGATCTCCGCAGCAATAGCTTTCCATCTGAACTTACAAACTCATCCCCTATCTGTCCGTTGGTCCCGCCCACTTGCCCTGCACTATGAATACCAGCTGCTAAGAGCCGTTCCAACATGGCGGGAGTGGAAAGTTCCTGCTTACATAGAAAAACCATGCTACCCCTGGGAACCATTTTCTCAGCTGCACTTTCTTTGTCCGAAAAGTCTATTTTGAGACTGAGATCTAAAACCATACCTTGAAAATTGATCATAGTCGTGGAATGTAGTGAATGCTTGTTGTTGCCATGTGTTGTTAGTGGGAGTGGATATTGATCAATACCATAATCTCCTTGCCGCCGCAGTGAATGACAGCCTCTCGCGAAACGCTTCAACACGTGATGGACCTTACACAAAGGCTCACAGTTCTGTTGAAGATGTTGTGAATTGTGCTGCTTGTCATTTGAAGAGCCAATCACGGCGTCTCTCCTGTTTTCACTGCAGTTTTGGTCATTCACTTGTGGACAGGCGAGTTTCAGCTTTCGAGACAGCTCCAGAAAGCGCATCATGGGCATGGCGTCAGCAATCAGCGGGACCTTCGTCAAGTCCTCCCAGTAAAACCGGGGATTGGGAAACTGAAAGAAAAGCAACAAAAACATAACATTAGGATCAAAAGAAACTTCTTTGCTGTATCATATCATACGGGTAAAATATGAATAATATAAAGGAGAGATGAATAGGAAATGAGCAGTTTAGCTAAGAATACATGGATACAAGTGATCCAAAATTGGTCTGCATGTGTGTATCCATTTTATTTCTTTGGCATTTTGTGATGGAAGTACAAGTACATAGTTGCATGAAGGTAAGGTCGAGAAAAAGGTAGAGAATGGTGATGAAGATTCAAATGTAAAATAGGGTTAGGGTTATTTTAGGGGCGGCACAATTATTGATATATCTACGGACAATTTACAGATAAATACTTTTTTTAAAGGACAGAGAAATATGCTTTGCGATTACCGGATTAATTTCGAAAACTTTGCAGCCCTTATGGTTAAAAAACTGCAGATACTTTCACCCTATGTATGAAGTAGTACATTCATGTACAGTTTGTATATTGTTTGTTTATTCTTTGTTTTTTCAAACCTGCAGGTTTACTACAAAGCCATTCAGCCTATAAAATAAAAACAGAAACTCCTCTTGGTTTGAAAGGGGGATGATGGAATTTTATATGTATTGATTGGATCACTGTAAAGGAGGGGATAAAAGAATAAGGATGTGTGAAATGATGAAAACAACAAGACTTGAAACATTGCAATAAATTCAAAAATCTAAAATAAACTGTCAAAAATGCTACACAGACCTTTAAACTTCCCATTGCGACGTGGATGCCGACAAATTGTGCCACTTCTTTGATGGAAACAGGGGTGGATATGTTTTGAGCCTGATTGGTGAAATGTGAAATTTCTCGCCACGTATCCCAATCAAAGTAGTTTGAGAAATAATCAATGGGTCTCCTGATATTCTCTGTAGTTGTTCCAGAAACACTATATAAGGCAAGAATTAAAACTATGTTAAATACAGACAATCATGGGGTGGAAAACCAACAAGAAGCAGAAAAAAAGTATACCTGATTCCAGACTGATTTGACGAGGGGCTTTGTTTTTTGTAGAAATTGGCCATTATTTCTTCTTCGGTGTGGACGTGAGGATCTGACCATTCAACAGTGGAGTCCTCTTCATCAGAGCCTTGCAAAAGGAAATCGAAAAGACTTGGCGCTGACTGTTCCTCGGTCCCTTGGCCTGCTGAAAACATGAAATGTGACTTCAACACAAATGACAGGAGAAAAAGTGACAAAGACATTCAAGTAAAATCTGTTCTGGTTAGGACAATAGAAATATGGCTCAGAGAGGTAGGTTCACTTCAGAATATAAGATGCTAACAAACTGCCCTCCATCATGAGCACTCCTGCTCAGCCTCTGACACAAGCAGAGGGGCTGGTTTTCCAATTGGGGGTGGAACTGGTGGTGCACTTCCACAGTCAAAGATACAGGATTGCTCTCATACCAGATCCCACACTGCATATCACTCAATACCCCCCTTCTGCCAGAGATAGCCTTAAGTCAGCTCAGTACCATGTTCCTCTGTATTTATCTTTCTGCACTTTCTGTTTATATCATATTATCACTTAACAAACAAGGGGGAGGTCATGGGTTTGTTCTCATGTTTGTCAGAATCAGAATCAGAATCATTTTTATTGCCACATAAGTAACAGGAGGTCACAGACTAGGAAATTGCTTTGGCTCAATGCAACAGTCAAAAAGAGATAATGAAAATAAGAATAAAAAACACTTCTAAAGAATAAATTTAAATGTAAAATAGAGTTACAGTTACTATTTACAATATACAAGTGCACATGGTGCACACAATGTAAGGTGACAGCAGTACAGTGAAGTAAAGTGACGTATAATGGGCAGTAAAGTGACTTTATAAAGGGCGGGGGGACAGGTTAAGAAGTGTTCAAGAGTCCAACAGCAGAGGGGAAGAAACTGTTCTTGTGGCGGGAGGTTCTAGTCCTGATGGACCGCAGCCTCCTGCCTGAGGGGAGTGGTTGGAATAGTCCATGTGCAGGGTCTAAACATCTTTAGATGGATCCCTGGAGGCTGCACTGTAGTGAATAGGGACTTCTGCTGTTGACAGAGGCCCTAATGGCATTGGAAGGATGGTTCAAATGCAGAGGGCACCTTTCTCTATGGGGAAAATGTATCATACCTTTTAATGTATGATATGATATTATCCTCAAATACACAGCCTTACTTTTCAACATGAACTTAAATCTTTAAAAGGGCAGTGTGAAACTAAAATGTATAATTGAAGACCATCTGTGCATAAGTACGGCAATTTAAAAATTGAACATTCACCTTGTCCATCAGAGAGATCCCCAAGTCCTGGTGGTCCCATCACTTCTTCTCGAGCAAAGACATTGTCTGGGGTCAGAAAACTAACAATGAATACATTTCATTATTCACACATTTAAAAAGGGTTAGTCATTCTTGCCTGTGGTGTGCTGCTCCGACTGGTGACTGGTCTTAGTTGAAGCAGAAGATCTTTGCATCTCTCCCACCAGGACCTCCCGCTCCTCCTGTTTGACCGGGTAGAACACGCACTGACTGGAACTGCAGTTTTGAGCAGTGCTGTCAGCCGTCTCTGTCACTCCAATTGCAGCTGGAAATACAGATGCTTTTAAATAAATCATAATTTCGTAGTGGAATATAGTAATAAATATAATTTTAGCTACTATATAGCTGTTGAGGCTTCATTTAAATGAATATAAGTTGGCCAGAAAAATCTACTTATCTGTGTCAATAAAGATTTGTTGAATGTATCAGCTTTCTAAATTATGAAAACATTTCAAACCAAACCTAAAAAAGAAGCAATCAAGTAAACATAGGTGTCTTTTGCTCTTGGGTTTTGCTGAGATAAGTGGAGGGACCAAATTGAAGTAATCATGTTTTCAAGCTTGGTGAGAACAGGTCTCAGCATGTTTAAGTGCCCTTTGGAATCTAAACAATAAGTCAATAAATTGAAATAATAGTAAATTCTCAATATAATCTTTACAGACTATTTACAGCCCAAAATCCCTCAAGAGTGATCATTACAAAACAATAGTAGAAGAGATATTTCACCTAGATACATTTAATCTCAGCATTCTCCCCACAAATGGCACTCACCAGGGCTGCAGGAGTTGGAGTTGGCCTTGTTGTTCCAGACGACTAGTTCTTTCTGTGGTGTCTGCCTGACCTCCTCTTTCACCAGCACAGTCCTGATGTCACGCTGTGTGGAGTCTGCACCGCTCTCCTCCATCTTGATGTCTTGGTTCTCATTTTCACAATCCTATTAAAAAAAACATTCTAAAGATGCTAACGAAGACCATGCAAGCAAGTTTCTACCACAAGGATTACACCGACGGCCAGCTGCCCTGGCGAACACTGACTGGCAACCATGAACCATTGGCTCCAACAACTACCACCAATTATTCACGCACACACACGACTCACACAAGGCAATGTGGGTGCCAACCTGATGTATATATTCTAAAAAAGAACAAAGGTTGTAAACTTAAAATTATTGGAACAACATTTCTACCTGTGTTTGGCTCGTCTCTTTATCCACAGAGGTGATGACAGTCGTCACTACTTTCTCCAAAACAATCCCTGGAGACTCCTCCCTTTCCCGTTCACAATGTTCTTGTTGAAGCGGTTCTTTTGCCGTTTCAGTGCTGGATTCCTGTTCCACTGTTTTGTCCCTTTCCAACACAGCTGAGATTCCATCTTTTTGAACAGATTTTTCCGCAGTGATCTGAAGTTCTGAAACTTGATTACAACTGGAAACTGAATCTAAGGCCGGTTTTTCGCACAAAATCTCGCAGTCTGTTTGCTTGACATGTTCCATCTCTTCACCACACACCTCTGCTTTCTCATGAGACATTCTTCTGAATCCGTTTTTATTTCTCTCAATTACTGTTTCTTCTTGCTCTTCTTTGATCTCGGATCGATGCGTGGAGCAAGAAACATTCTGTAGTGTTGGATCATTTTGCTCGCCTGTAATGCCTTCACCATCAGCAGAAACTGGTGCATTTTCTTTGTCTTGCAAATTGTCCTCCTGAGATGGAGAAGCTTCGTCTTTCCCGTTCTGTTCACCCACCGTGACCATATCTACATCGAGAAGCAAGTCTTCTTTCACGTCTTCATCAGTGGAGGCCTGGACTTGCATGTCTGTGCTGTTGTCATTTGTAGTAGCATCTAATTGAGCAGATGGCGAGATGGTTTTGGATCGGCTAACATGGTTAAGGTCTTTTCCACTCTTGTCATAGTAAACTTCAGCCAAAGATGGAGACGCATTCAACGCTGGAAATGTGACGCATCGTTCCCTCTCCAACTCTGTCAGTTCAGGTTCCGTATCCCAGCCTGTGTTCAAACTACAATTGTCTTTCCCGACTTGCTTCGGCAGCTGATAAAGATCTATCCTTGTCACGCCTTCGAAAAGATTTCCGTTTGTGAAGGTAATCCCAGGACTCTCGACAATATGCACTTCTTCCTTATGGCTTTGAAGCAGCAAAACATCACTGAAGCGCTGTCCACAATCCTTGCACTCAATGGATTTTTTAGATGTTATGACTCCCTCCATTTCCACCTTTGAAGAGGGCTTTCGCTTCCTTGTAGGCTTTGGTAGAGGAGGTAATGGCTCTTCTTGCTTTTTTGATGCTTGGAGAGAAGACAGCAAAGTAATGGCCTTCTTAGACCTACCACCTTTTTTCTTGCTTTTGGGAGAGATCTCATTCGAAGGACTGGCAGGAATGTCCTTTTCTTTTGGGGAGGTTTGGGTCTCCTGTGTTCTACCAGAAGTCTGTAAAGGGTCTAGCTTGTGGACCTTGAGTTGGGGTTGTTTGTGCCCCTTCAGCAGCAGTAGACACTCTTTTATAGGCAAAGTATTTTTATCCAGAGATTCAGTCTGTGATTGGGGAGTCACTTGATCCTTCTGTTTGTCTATTGGTTTCTGTTTTATGTTTTTTGCGTTCTTGTTCTTGATATCTTTCGATGGAATTGTTTTCTTCTGTCTCTTTTTAAAAACAGGAGAAGCTACGCCAACATGCTTCTCGTTCTTTTTTGTCTCTGCCTTTGCCTTTTTCTTCTTGTTTTTACCTTCTTTTTGCTTCGGCACCTGCTCGATGTCTTCTGAGCATGCAGGCACTTCTATCTCGGCTGTCAAATCAGCACTTGTCGTTTTTTTATCCTTTTTACCTTTTTTCTGCATTTTGCTTTGACTCTGAGATTTTGTTTTTGCATCTCCCTTTGACAATTGCTTTGATGGCTTGCTTGCTTTATTGCTTTGCTTTCCCTTAGTCGGTGGACCAAATTTCACAACAAGATGTGACTTTTTGGCCTTCTTACTTTTTACAGCCTTACTCGGAAATTCATCGTATACGGACGATATAAATTCTTGCATATGTCCTTGAAAGAAAAATGCTTTTGGCGGCTTTCTTTTACGTACTTTCACTAGCTCTTGAGCAGACATTACATTCATAGGGATCTCAATCTTTTCACCTGTATCAAGTTTGGAGACCTCTTCAGTGACATTCATGGGGTTTGGTTCAACAACTTTATCCTTCGTTTCTTGTTCATCCATTTTACTTGGCACTTCTGTAGCATCTTTTGGATCCATACAGTTGCTCAGCAAAAGAGAATCTTGCTCGGCCTGTCCAACAGTTTCCGTTTGGTATTCACACAGTGTTTCTTGTGTATTATAGGTGCAAACTGGGCCGATGTGTTGCTCCGTTTGCAATGGTAGCATTTCTAGCTCTACTGTAGACAACAGCGACTGCACAGACATGCTAGTCTCCTGCTCGCTTATCGACGTCTCTGCTAGCGCAATTGGCATGTTGTTACTTTGGGGGAACGTGGATTGTGGTATTTCAGTTTGAAGAACATTCCCAGATTGTTCCAGCTCTGCAGTCGGTGTCAGTGACGGAGTAAGTTCATGAACGATAGTTTTATTAAGAGACGACGCAAGATTTTGTCTCAATATATTGTTATGACAAATGTCTTCTGTCTGCTGCAGCAGTGGGTTTGAATCTTGTTGAAAAATCACTTCTGAAATGGTATTAGTTCCTAAATCTGACTCCAACGAAGAAAAAGACGGATTTATAAGCTGTCCATCAGGCGTGATTGGCTCTAAAATAATAGTTTGCTCCATTGGATCTATGATGCCATCATTTGTCTTTGAATTCAACCCCATAAAATCATCTGGCCTTTCGGTGTTCGAAATTGCTTGCGGAACTTCTAATGGTGGAGCGTCAGGTGGGACTTGCCCCAAAATGACTACTTGATTTACTTTTTGTACATTCCCCAAAGATTCTATAAGTTTACGAAGCTGTTCTGTGTCGATGTTGGCGTCTACTTTCTGCAAAGGTCCATTGGGTCCGACTTGGAGCAAAGACGGCTGGGAGATGGATATGGGCGTAATGATGGGTGTGCAGCGCTTCATTATCTGTCCACTCGTTTTGTTCAAAGCTGATTTGGACAGGTGCTTTTTCTTCATGTGACAATGCCGTGTCTTTGTGCTTTTGAAAGTTGCTTTGCAAACGGAGCAGCTGTAAACCGGCAAAGGTGCACCTAGAAGAAGCAACAAAAATAGACATGTATAAATATGTATAAATTAAGAATGTGTCTTTTAAAGTGTTTCTCGCTCTCCACTAGTTTGAGGGGTTTACAAGCTGTGAGCCAATTATCAACATTATAACAAACTATATATTTCACTTTGAGTGTAATCAAGTTTCATATTGTAAGTTGAATTAAATGTTTCACCTGTATACTTGAATATCTTTTAGTGTCCCATCCACAGTCACAATGTTCAACTTAATACATAGTCATAACACCTACTCACTTCCATAAGAATACACTAATTCCACAATCCAAATAAGTGTACAAATAAACCATACCTTCTATCTTGGGCAGGTGTGAGTCCAGGTGCTTCTGCAGGGCTTTGGGCATGGTGAAGCGCTTGCCGCACTCTTTGCACACGTATGGGCGCTCTCCCGTGTGCGTGCGGCAGTGATACTTCAGTAGCGTCAGAGTTTTGCATGGCTTCCCACACTGAGTGCAAGTGTAACCGTGCTGCCCGAAATGCACCTTCTTGTGGACGGACAGCTCGGACAGTTTGCTGAAGGTCTGTGCGCAGATGGGACACTTGAAAGGCTTCTTCTCCACGTGGGCCTTCTGGTGGGTCATGAGCTCTGTGGAGTTGGTGAAATGGCGGTCGCAGACGTAGCAGGCGAACAGTGCGTTCCGCAGGATGGACTGCTCGTATTCCGCAGGGTGGCTGGACTTCAGGTGGCGCTCTTTGCTCTTGTGGTCGCTGAATATGATGTGGCATTCCAAGCACTGGAGAGAAATTTGGGATGCTGTAAATGAGGAGAAAAGCCAGTTAGGAGCACTGTAACAACTACAGTACATGTATTAATACAGGTTTATGGTTACAGGAGGAATGAAGGGTTGTGGCAGGGATTCTAAGCTTTTCACACAAAGCCTTCAGATCAAACAAATATGTCTAAATTTGGCAAAAAAAGACATGGAATTGGGTTTATAAAAATGTTCAAACAACCATTTGTTCTACTATCAGACTCCATGAAGCTGCTCTCAAGGGGCATCTTTTCGGCTGGATTTTATTCAAATGTATAAGAAATTGTTTATTCACTAAACTGAGAGCTAAACCAACTAATCAGAAAGAATAATCATACAAGGAATTGTGTAGCAAAATAAACGCACTATAACTGACAACGGAACAGTTCTGTCCGTCCACATACTTCATAAACAAGGCTGCAGGAGCTTCTTTGCTTATTTAGTCTCCAAAACATTTGGACCATGCATTGTGGGATGAACAAAGGATATCATAACCTATTTATAATATTGTACTGCTATATTATTGTAGTGTCATTTATATTAGACACTGTATATAGAACACTATATATGAGAAAATAAAGAGACAAGACAAAAAGCAAACAACAGTTTCTCAGATTTCCTCCTGTTAGATTTTCTTGTTTTCTTTTACGCTGGAATTTCATATCCACTGCTCTAAATGTTGTAACTAAAACCACAGTGCGGAGAGTTAAAACAGAATACAGTGTGGCAGAGATAAGGGGGTGAAAAAACAAGGAAACAAGATAATATACACCAACCAACAGAGAATATACAACAACACCATCAGAAGAAACATCTACTTTTCATCAATATATTTATCTATTTTTGGATATCATTTGTACTATAATATTATTCATATGTTATTTTTTTTGGACACATAGTCCACAGAACAGTAAAAAGACAGGACACAGTAACAGATCTAAAAGATATATGTCTATCAATTATAATAAAGGTCTCTCTTGAATTCATCATATGCTGCTATCATTAATCAGTGATCTTTGGGTGAAACGGAAATTGATGTCTTACCATTATAAAGGGTAAAAAAATTGAAGTTTAAATTAAAGCTGGAGAAACTAACTTACAAAATACACGTTGTTTGTCCCCAAAGAATAAAATATTGTGAACCCTGTGAGTCACTATTTGACTCTTTGGACTGGGAGGTGATTGGCTGAGTGAGGGTGGTCCTCTCACTTTTAAACTGATCGAAGGAAGTGACAGAGGTCAATAACACGTGCAGATGAAAACTAGCAATAGAAGCAAACTGTTTTGAGAGAGAGAAATTAGTTAGATGGATTTATTACATAGCTCCGTTGTTTGGGATTTGACAGTCAGGTACCCCAGATTAAACTTTTTAGCATGTTCACACTTACATGAGAGAGGGAGAGGCTTGGACATGTCGATCTTCAGTGGATCTGTCATAGCCTTTTTAGACGGAACATACTTCTTTCCCACTTTTGCTGCTTTTTCCTGTTTTTTTAGTTTTGAGTGAGTCTTTTTGGTTTTCACTTCATCCTCGAGATGAGAGCGGTCCAACTGAGAAACCGTATTGGGTTCTGGTTGGTTTTCTGACTGGGCAGACCTCATGTTTGGGGTTGGCTCTGTTGTTATTGTGTGCTCTTCAACCTCGTCCAATGCTATTATAAGAGTGTCATCGTGATCAACTTCACACAAACTGTCCTCTTCAACCAGACATGGTTCTTGCAGAATCATCCGCGCTTCACTTTCCATAGACGAGTCCATAGTGTCTGTGTTAGAGCAATTCATCTGAACTGAAGTCTGCATCTTGCCCAGCTGCTTGGATCATGAGTTGAAATGACTGTAAAACAACATTTAAATCTTTAAAACATAGAACATATATTTTGAATGTGTATATTAGAGGGACAGGTCAAACTTGTAAAAATGAATCGAAAAATGTTAATATTACGATTCATTTTTTACAAGTCTAATATAATCTAATATACAAGTCAAGAGTAGAGAAGTAGAGAATAGAGTAAGGCATAGTAAGAGTCAACATAAAGCCAAAGCAATTTTCTAGTCTGTGACTTCATAAAAGGATTCAGATTCTGATTACATGCAAAGTGACATATGCCAAGCTTTTGTTTGTTATAACATTTACGAGTACAGCTTACAGTCCATTTCCAGAATGTTGATTGTTCTATATTAATTACAAAATAAACACAGTAAATAAAGCTACCCATGCCTTAAAGCCTCTAGCTCCTGTCAATTCCTGGGCCGCCTTGCATTAAATTCACACGTGCAAAATTCACAGAACGACTTAATAATGTTATAATTTGAAAATAGAAAACACATTTTTTGACAGGATATGGTCTAACACAATCATTAGCAATAAGTGTGGAGACATCGTGTTGGTTTTATATTTCATTACAATATATTATGATGGTTAAAATATGGCCAAAACAACTACATCTTTGGCTGGGTGTGTACATTTTCAAGCACAACGGTGATACGACTAAATACACACTTTACAAATCGAGGTTGCCTTAAAAACTTTGAAAAGGCGTCTTTGTTAGTGAGGCGGCGACAGCTGGTGGGCAATGAATGGGCTTACCCCAGTTGTGTTATAAATGACTGGGACAAAGGCTGTGTCACAAAAAGACCTAATATTTGGTATGTTTTTAATGACAACTGCTATTCCACATTATTACTAATCGCTTATATACATTTGTGAACATTAAAATTGTTAGCTGGTTAGCTTTTACATTGATTTACGCTAATATCGCAGTGGAATTGCCCTCGTCATAATTCCAAGCCGCATAGTGTAGTTACGCATCGGTGAAAGAATAAATATGCAAAAATATGTGGCAAAATGAAATGATAGGAGTGAGAGTTACCCGTTTACATTAGAAAGAGCAGCCCAGCGCCCAAATACATCTCCTGCACAAAGCGACAGAGGCGCTGAAGACCGGACGACGTGACGTCAACACGACAACACTGCAAGGGATTGTGGGAAGTGGAGTTTCTCGGGTTTTCACCATAGACTGATTTTCTCATACTGCCTTATCTGTATATAGGTTTGCTTCCCACTGGCAATAAGTTTTACACTAATGATTGTATTGTCAATCTAAAAGTTTAGAATGTATATTTTGTTCAAATTGAACAATAGAAATCTTAAGTGTGTAACTTAGAATAAAAAACTAGAATGTGCTGTGCCACAAAAAAAAAAGTGTAAAAACTGTAAGGAGGATCCATCTTCACAAACCTGACTCCTACTTGCCCCTTCCTGCTGCTTTAAATGGTAACTTACATTTTGAACTACACTTTGCTTGCACTAGAATACACAATAAATAAACTTGTGTGGCATACAGAGGGTGTGGTTGAGTTTCAAAATCCAAGGGTCACAATCAAATTATAATATAAGGGGTATCACAGGTGAGTATATGACAAGAGACGTGAATAAAGTTTAAAATGTTTATTGATAAGTTAGATCCTACTAGAAAAACAAAATAAAAAAGGAGTTAGACAAACTACATTTAGGAAAGGTTAAATTATTTAAACAAATTAAACTGAAAGTAATAACATTTATTCAAAAGGTATTAAAATAGTAAAGCTGAATCTAAAAAGGCCTAAATGCAAAAAATGTGAATGCCAAAACAAAAAGGGCAGATGCCAAAGCTATCTGGGGCCACCGGTGGTGAGCATGCCACTCGAGGAGGTGCCCAGGGGTGTTACACAGAATACTCACAAAATACTTACAGCAAATGAAAAGTGCAAACCAACTCGTGAACCAAGTGCACTATATCACATGCAAATGTGGGGGACCACACCAATGTGCCGAGCCCAGCCACCAGGGAGCGCCCAGTGTCGCTAAAAGAAAATGTAAAAATTGTTAAAAACAAATATGACGGACCCAGTTGGTTTTGACAACCTGTTGCTGCAAAAAATAAATGTAAATCAAAAGATGTAATTAAAAACTAGTCAAAGAAACTACAGATTAACAAAGAACATAAAAAGCAAAAGTATAAAGCAAAGAACAAACTAGAGCAAAAGCAAATAGCACAACAAATAACAGCAACCAAAGCAAAACAGCAGAAACACAAAACAGATAAAACATATAACAGCAAAAATAAATAAAAAAACAGCAGGTTAGCCACCCTTGACGGTATGGAACCAGCCTTCCACAGCAGACTTAATTAATGCCTACCCACTCCAATCAAGCAATACAGCAGTAAGACCTCAGACAAATGCAGGAGCTGAGAAAGACCACAGCCGCAGAGCACACCAGCAGCACAAAATATCTGCCCTCTACCCCCAGGTGCTATTAATGGGCTAAGAAACTGGGGTGGGGCAATGGGTGGAGCCTAGAGGCAAAACTACAGGCCCTGTCTGCCTGTTGTTGCCAAATGTAAAACTTTTACACCTTATTATTTTCAAGATTGAGTGTTTATACTTGTTATTGATGCTAGAGTAAGAGATTTTGTTTTGTTTTAATTAGTATAGCTATTGTTCACTTAACTTGTGCCGTGTGCTCCTCTTTCCTACTGTTTTATAACTTGTGATGCAACACTGAAATTTCCCCACTGTGGGATGAATAAAGGATCTCTTAATCTTTACTTGCTTCTTGGACTGTTACACAATGTGGCGTTTACCATATACAGTGGGGCAAAAAGGTATTTAGTCAGTCACAAATTGTGCAATTTCTCCAACTTAAAAAGATGAGGGAGGCCTGTAATATTCATCATAGGTATATCTCAACTATGAGAGACAGAATGAGAAAACGTTTTTTTAAAGAATGTATTTGCAAATTATGGTGGAAAATAAGTATTTGGTCATCCACAAATAAAGATTTCTGGCTCTCACAGACCTGCAACTCCTTCTTTAAGAGGCTATTTTGTCCTCCACTAGTTAGCTGTATAAATGACACACGTTTGTACTCGTTATCAGTCAGACTATCAGACAGTCACACTCCAAACTCCACGATGGCCAAGACCAAAGAGCTGTTAAAGGACACCAGAATCACAATTGTAGACCTGCACTAGGCTGGAAAGACTGAATCTGCAATAGGTAAGCAGCTTGGTGTGAAGAAATCAACTGTGGGAGAAATTATCACACACAAAAAAAAGGAAGACATACAAGACCACTGATAATTTCCCTCGATCTGGGGCTCTACGCAGGATCAAAATTGTCACAACAGTGAGCAAAATCCCAGAACCACACAAGTGAATGACCTGCAGAGAATTGGGACCAAATAACAAAGGCTACCACACTATGCCGCCAGGGACTCAAATCCTGCAGTGTCAGACGTGTCCCCTGCTTAAGCCAGTACATGTCCAGGCCTGTCTGAAGTTTTCTAGAGAGTATTTAGATGATCCAGAAGAGGATTGGGAGAATGTCATATGGTCAGATGAAAGCAAAATAGAAAATGTTGGTAAAAACTCAACCTGTCGTGTTTGAAGGAGAAAGAAAGTTACGTCCAAAGAACACCATATCTACAGTGAAGCATGGGGGTGGAAACATCATGCTTTGGGGATGTTTTTCTGCAAAGGGACCATTGCAACTGATCCGTGTGAAGGAAATAATGAATGGGGCCATGTATTGTGAGATTTTTAAAGAAAACGTACTTTCCATCAGCAAGAGCATTGAAGATGAAACATGGCCGGCTCTTTCTGCATGAAAATGATCCCGAACAACACACCACCCAAGTAACAAAGGAGTGGCATCATAAGAAGCATCTCAAGGTCCTGGAGTGGCCTAGCCAGTCTCAAGATCTCAACCCCATAGAAAATCTTTAGAGGAAGTCGAAAGTCCATGTCGCCCAGCGACAGGCTCAAAACATCACTGCTCTAGAGCAGATCTGCATGGAATGGGCCCCAAAAATAGTGTGTGAAGACTTACAGAAAACATTTGATTTCTGTCATTGCCAACAAGGGGTACATAAAAGTATTAAGATGAACTTTTGTTATTGACCAAATACTTTCCACCATAATTTGCAAATATATATATATTTAAATCAGTGAGTGTGAATTTTCTGGATAAAAAAAAGAAAAAAACATTCTGTCTCTCATAGTTGGTGTACCTACGGTGAAAATTACAGGCCTCCCTCATCTTTTTAAGTGGGAGATTTTGCACATTTATTTATTTATTTACATAGCACCATGCAGGTAATTTTCCGCATCAGAAAGTACATAGTGAGTTTAATACAACATAATTACAGAAAGAAAACAAGGCAAATGTAATGAAGGATGAAACTGCAAAAAAGTCACAATTTAAAAGAAAAGTCTAAACTGCTCATCCAGGTGAGGTTTATAAGTGTCATGATTCTTTGTAGTCTGAAATGGGTTGTTCAGCAACTATTTTGGCAGAAAGCTGTAATAGGTAACACGGACGTTTGTGAATAATAGTAAAAAAAAGAAAAGACTAAACAATATCTTGAATATTACATGGCAAATTTGACACCAGAGACATTTCAAGCAAAACACCTACAGAAATAAAAAACATTGTAATAGATGTGCACAATTTGATAATGCTAGGAAGAGAAAAGCAGGATTTCAATGATAACGCCACACCTACAAAAACCTACACCTAAGTAATGAATGATTACAAATCATTTTTCAAAGTCGGGGTACCAAAGTATGCGATAAAATCCATCCACCTAGTTCCCCTTTAACGGTTTTCTTTATAGAGAAACAAAAAAATGAATAGGCAGTTAATCATTTAAAAATATGAAGAATTGAACTCAAGATTTATTCACATTTGTAACATTTACTTAACATGACTTTCCGTTGGGACAAACAATATGGCTTATTTATTCGATACACCAGTTTACATAAATATTTTAGACATGAGGAACTGAATACCTTTATAACATGGGGATCTCTCCGGCCGCATGCTGAATGTAATGGTTGTGAAGCTGGGTCACTTCTTCAAAGCTCTGATCACAATCGCAGCATTCCCACTCCAACCGCTTGGCTACAGGTCTGCCGTACTCGCGGTAATCCTCCACGCTCTGTGGGGTCTGCTTCATTGCCCCAGCCAGTGTCTGTGCAGTGCTCTGGAGATAAAGCCTTTCCACGTTATTGAGGCGACGGATTGTGCGCGTGGACGTCCTGTTCGTTTTAAAATGGACTTTCCTGTGTGCGTACATACTGGCCGATTGTGAAAAGCCTTTGCCGCAGTAGGTGCAAATGTGTGGCTTCTCCCCCGTATGAGTGTTGTAGTGGTCATTGAGTTGTTTTAAAAGCCGAAACATTTTGTTACAGATGGTGCACTGAAACTTCCTACATTTGTGGCGGTACATGTGGTAATTGAACGTTTCCTGTTGGCTGAAGCCCCGGGCGCACGAGAAACACCAGAACGGTCTTTCTTTGTGGAGCTTCATGTGCCCGATCCAGGAGTTGGCAGAGGCGAACCGTTTGTTGCACTGGTCACATCTCAGGTTTGAGACACACTGTGGGCTATGTTTGACATGGTAAAAGAAATTCTCCTGAGAAGAATAGGCGCTGCCACAGTCAGCACATTTGTATGATTTAAGCTTAGATTTAGAGATAGCTTTATCTGCCATTTTGTGCATAATCAAATGTTTTTTATAAGCCTCTACATGTAGATATGTTTTAGCGCAAAATTTGCACTTGTGATATGTTCGTGGCTGTCTTATTGGAGAAGTGGGCTTGTCAGAGTTATCAGTCTCCGAGGACTCAGAGTCTGACGATTCTGACTCAGAGTCAGATGTGGACTCAGACTCAGAGGAGTTGGACTTTGAGGACTCTGACTCATGCGTTACAGAGGACTCGGACTCACTGCTCTTATTGGCTTCATCAGGCTCAACTTCAAGATGCAAAGAGGCACTTTCTGCAAAACACACAACTGTCATTAGATTAACAGCATTATGTGATCATTCAAGTCATTGGTCATTTAATGGTGATACCAGCCCCTATAGGACACTGTACAACCATCTAAACGCCGTAATTACAGCCTCTATCCCCTTAACCTTTAGAGCCAGGAGGATTCCCCTGCCCTCATTGTGTCTATGAAAAAATCTATACGTGACCAGAAATGTACACCCACTTCAATCAAGGAAGTAACTCTACAATAGGGGAGCAAAAAGGATATACAATGATATATAAGGAATACAATTGCATTTTATGAGAGAAATTTCTATTTAGATCAAACCTAAAACCAGTGTGTAACCCAAACCACATAAAAATGACTTAAGTCTCTCAGCATATAGATCACTATTTATTGTTACATTATGTACAGCTTTTCCCAGATCATAAGGTCCGACAAGTCATACAATTCTGCGGTCATCTGAAAAAAAACATAGGTCATCTTTAAGTGTAACATACGCTCACAGAGTATCACTACAACAAAAGGCCCATCTACAAATCATGTTTGTTCATTCATTCGTGAGGTTCGCATAGAGAACAAGGCATTTATAGACAATTGCTTTGACATTGTTCATAGTTAAAGTGGCTATTTCATTAGAACCAAAAGTTAGAAAGCAGATGACAAAAACTTCCAACACAAGTTCTGTAATACAAACAATGATTGGGTCAATATTAAACTTCAAAAACAAGTTATCCTAAATGAGATTACTTTTATGCATAGATATCAGGAATGGGACAAGAATGTCCAAAAGCTGTAAAAGTAGATTTTAATTCTAACAAAAGCAGTATCACGCAATAGAATTGTGATTTTTTTATAATTTTTTCTGAACTAGCAGTAACTTTGCTCAAGAAAGTCACGCCCTAAGTTAAAATCTCAACAGAAAAAAAAATAGCCAATATTTTTGGACATTTAGATTATGGACAGCAGGATTGTAAAACCGTTAAAAATTCTTTTGAGGTGTCTGCTCCTGAGATCATTTCCAGCACACTGACATTTTAAGCCTTGTTTCAATAGAAATTTGGGACACAATTTATTTTTTGTAAATAAGTTATTTATTGCTTCAATAAACAACTCTTTCAAGAGTTGAATGCAAATACTGCGTAGAACTCTAACAACACAATTCTACTTCTTGCATTAAGGGTTCTACTCCCATTCCTAATAAACCCATACAAGCAGTAGGGAGGTACCGATCCAGCTTTTTCTTGCCTGATCCCGTCAAGATCTGCAGACATGAAGCAATTCCAGTGACGGACTAGCAAAATCTTTTTCACTCATACAACAAGCAAAAATAAACACGTTTTTATCTGATTATTTAACTGTGTGCGTTTTATTTTAAAATATGACATTATGGGTCAATATCTGCCAGTGAATACTCTTATTACATCAGCTTAACCAATTAAACAATTGCCAGTAGATGTTTCAGTATTGGTGCATCCCTACTAGTGTTTCACATTTTACCAACAAAATACATGAAAACAATTCAATCCCATTTTCATTAGTATTGGTTCATAGTCCCAAATCAAATCCACGACGTAAACATTGTTCCTCATTCTTAACATTCACGACAGTTTCAGCAAAACTCCGGCCTTTTGCACAGTAGCGGCACATTCTTGGTGATGCTCAATTAGAGCTTCCACGTTATCAAAAGAGCTTGGACAGGACGAGCAGTGGTAGGAGTTGGCATAACAAAACTCTGCATGTTTCTCTACCGCGGTCGCAGTTAAGAAGTCTTTGCCGCAGTTGGAGCACTCGTGAAGACTACGCGCCTTGTCTGAGGCCACCGGATTGTTTCCTGTTGGACCAGCTCTGTCAGTCGAATGAGTGTTAGAAGCTGTCGTGGCCTTGTTGATTTTAAGCCGGAGCTCGTTTGGGACGCTACCCCTGATTTTATCGTGCCACGCAAAGTGCTGCTGGAGGTGGCGCTCAGTCCAAAAACTACAGCAACAAAGCGCGCATCTAAACGGACGTATCCTTGCCTTGGCCCGGTGGTTTCCCAAATCCTGCTGGGATGAGAAGACTTTCCCGCAATTGTCACACTTGAAGATGTAAACATTTTTACAATAGAAACTGGAACTGCTGCCAGTGTTAACAATTGATATAGATTCAGTGGGTAATGGATTGTCCGTATTTGTGGCAACTAGATTTCTTTCCTCTAGCCTCTGATTTTCCAGGACAGTTGGGTTTGTCATTTCATTGTCACTGCTCCTGCTACCAGAGTGCACCTGCCACTTGTGAGCACGGAGGCCTCGGATATTTCTGAATGACATAGAGCAGAGATAACAGCGGGGGAGTGTAGACAGTTTAAAGGTTTCAGATTCACTATTCTGTTCTTCAGGGCTATTATTTGAACTGTCTAAATGGCAATGGACAGTCTTAATGTGATCATCCAAAAGTGAAGTGGTTTCAAACCTTTGGGTGCATTCAGTGCATGGAAACGTCTCTGTGACCACTACAGGAGAAGCTTGTTCAGGCTCATAGTTCTGACAGTTGTTAAGTGCCTGGTGACGCTGAAGCACCAAGAGGTTAAAGAAGGTTTTGTGACACCTGTCGCACTGGAATGAGTCAGAGTCAGACTTCTTCAACTCTGGGGAAACCTCCTCTGAGTCTTGTGAAGGTTTAGAGCACGGCTTGTCTCGATGCCACCTTTTGTGAGTGCCAAGAGCAGAGTTGGACACAAAGCGACGGCCACAATCTGTGCAGCTAAATTTCCCCGAATCCTCCACTTTGGATTTTTTAACCAAAGCTTTTGCCTTTGTCAAAGCTTTGTGGCTCCCTATGTGAATTCTTTTATGAAAATTCAATGCTCCAATCACTGCAAAGCTTCGCTCACACAATTTACATTTGTATTTTAACTCATCACCATCACCATTTTCTAAATGGTTTTCCTTCAGTTCAACAGAGTCATCCTCACTTTTAATGACTTTAACTAAGGGCTGCTCACTGCTCTCAGTCTTAATGCATCGTTTCTTATGTGCACGTAAAGATGACTTTTTATTGAAAAGGGCAAAGCAGCTTGGACACTGAAGCTCCTCCACAGGGTCTCCAGACCTGTGAGAAGGTGGCGAGTATCCGCTCTCATAACCATGGCTCTTCATGTGAAACTGAAGGGCTTTAGCACGAGAGAACCGCTTCCCACAGTCCGGACAGCTATATGTGTTCTTCTGGAGCTGCTCCACCTGGTATTGAAAAGACTTGACTGGTGGTGGAAGTAGTTCACTATTATGTACGGCCTGGTGCCGGAAAAGGCCAGACAGGAGACGGAAGGAACGGTTACAAATGTCACATTTGTGATTTCCATTTTCATGTTTCCGCATGTGTAAGGCCATAATCCCTTTGTGACGAAACTTCCTGCCACAAACAGGACAGGCTACCTTAAAACTTGTCCTGGAGTGTCCATTGGTAAATGATCCTCCAAAACCCTTCCTCAGTCTGAGTTCTGTACACTGCGTTGGATCCAGTTTATGATGAGAGAAGGCCCCCAAGGACCAAAATCCCTTCCCACACTGTTCACAATGATAGACTTTGGGGCCTAGGAGCATTTTCTTAGGATTGTACTCCTTTTTAGAATCTAAACTGTCCTTTTGTGAAGGGTGAATGTCAACATTGTTATCCTTTTCTGCATGTGGGAAAATGGCCATGATCTGTGGTTCCTGTAAATTCTTACTTAAGGGGACATCTTCACAGGAGCTTAAATCAAGAGGTTCAATTGTTTCTGACTGACCTTGAGTCCCATGTCGTTTTCTGCGAATGTCATGCCACATTCTGTGAACACGCAGAGATGACGGATTTGTGAAGCACCGGTAACAATCAGGGCAGTCAAGTCTCTCTTCTGCTCCAGGCTCCCCATAGTCAATCTGTACAATTTTTAAATTCATGTTAGGTTTGGAGACTACTTTCTGGTGAATAGCCAAGTCCCCATCCTCTCTTACCTCATAATCAGATTCACAAACAAGCTCCAGGTCCGAGTTATTATCTTCAGACTCACTTGAACTACTACTACTACTGATCACTTTTACAATCAGATCACCAGGTTCAAGGGTCTCGTCATCTTCAGCCTTGATTGCCTGTGTACCGCTCTCAGGAGAGAAGAACCCACGGATGCCAGTTTGCTCAGTGGCTTTGCGTTCAAACTGTGCATGCATACCTGGCTGAGGTAGCTTAGTTTCATCCATTTCATTGAGGTGATTTAGTTCATGTGCATGTAGAGCCGAGGCCCTAGAAAACTTGAGCCCACAAACTTTACATTCACACGTTTTCTTTTGCACCTGGTCCACCTGGTGAAGAAAGGACTTTGACGGGATGATTTGGGAGTGTTTAAGTCCTTGGTGTCGCTCGTAAAAGTACAGAGTTGTAAATGTTTTGTCGCATTCATCGCATTTATAGTTTTTCCCCTTGTGACTGTGCTCATGGCTGGCAAGAGCAACATGACTCGAGAACGACTTGGGACATTGAGAACACTTAAACCCTTTCTTTCGCCTTTCATACACACCGTTATCGAAGCATTGTCCGTTGTGGCTAAAACGCTTGTGAGTGTTCAGCTTCATCAAGGTAGAAAACTTTTTACCGCACAAGCATGTAACGCTTCTGCCACTGTCAGCTTCCAGGTGCTTGCGTTCCGCTTTCTGCTCTGGAACAAGGGCTTCAGGTGAACTACGGCACTTCTTCTCCTTCTTTACCAGCTTCCCCTCATGGCATCTTCGGTGAGCATCCAGAGCAGACATGCGCGAGTAACTCCTGCCGCAATACTCGCACTGAAACGATTTCTTTTCTAAGTGTTCCAAGTTATGAAAAACTGATTTTGATGGTTGCATGTGCGTCCGCTGATGGTTGATGAAGTAACCAAACTTTCCGTACGTCTTACCACATTCTTCACATTTATAGGCATGTTGTGAGGTTATTCCAGTTTGTTCAGACAAGTCTTTTGAAGTTGTTTGAGCATTTCTGCCGCCGTCCTTTGAATAAATGTGTGGCAGTGACTTGTCTGCCTCAGTCTTGTCGGTGGTCTCTCTGCAGTCGCCGTCATGCTCTAGAGCATGCTGCTGAAGATGCTGGAGATAAGTCTCCTCTTCTGTGAATGCGTCTCCACACTTCTGACAGGAGAAAACGCCCTCTCCTGGAAAAACACAGGGAAAAGAACAGTTTATGTGTTTCTTCAAAGTTCGAATGAGGAAGAGAGCTGGAAGACATGATAGTCAAGAATATAGGTACATAATACGTATTGCTAATTTGCTATGGCATACATTTGAGAATTCACAATGAGTGCACATATATTTGTTTTAAAACTAAACTGCAAAAGATTTTACTGATACAAAATAAATACACAGGAGTAGCAATGCACAAAACTAAAGTGATGATAATATGCCAGAGAACATGTTAAAATATTTCCATAGATCTGCACATGGAGGCAAAAAGTTAGACACACACACACACACACAAAGAACATTTCAAACTTCAGCTCAGCGCTTCCCATATAAATTCCCATATAAATTTTCAATATAAATTTTTTCCACACCAACAGTAAGAAGAACTACAATGACACACACACACACACACACACGCATGCACGCACGCCATTTCTTATTAAAGTTGCCCTGCAACTGAAATGGGAGTCTACAACATGAATGAAGCCTATAAATATGTTTTGGAAAAAAATACTAATTATTAACTCATTGACTGCCAGCCCATTTCAAAACAGGTGAGTTAAATTGGATGTGAAAAAATAATTATACAGTGTCTTCGCCAGTGCTTTCTGAGCCCCTGGGAGAAAAAAGGCTCTCTAGAGCAGTGTCTCCCAAAGTGGGGTCCGCGGCCCCCTGGTGGGCCGCGAGGGTACTGCAGGGGGGCCGCGGGAGGTCATAAAAAAAAAAATAATAATAATATAATTATTTAATGTTAAATGTATAATGTTTTGTTTGTAATATTAAAATATTTGTGTTCATTATTTGACTTGAATAATCCACTGTAATCATTTTTGTATTACAATGTTTGTAGCAGAGGCTATTTCCCCAAAATAAAATAACCAGAAGAGTCTATTCTTAATGTTGTCTTCTTGGTTATTATTTTGGGGGGCCACGCAGACCCGTCAGATTTTTAAGGGGGCCTCGGTGTTACTGAGTTTGGGAATGGCTGCTCTAGAGACACAGACAGACAAAATGTACACCAATCCAATAGGAACAATCCCTGGACAGCTTGCTGCAAGTGTGCCCACCATAGCACAGCATACATTTGAAAAATACACCGAGAACCTAAAGTCCTGGATGGACTATGGCAGCCTAAGGAAGTTTGCATGTCTTCCACTGAAGCTCATCTAAAACTCACTAAAATAAAGCTGGGGTGAAAAACTTTTCCCTCCAATTAAGAATGGATGTTTGTTGTGCCCAAGTTTGTTTTCAAGAGTAAAGTGAAGAAATAGCAACAGGCTGTCCTCATCCTATTACATTTTTAAGGTTTGCATACTTTTAGGAGCCCTGTGAATCACTATGACACTTTGAGCTGATCTAAAGTCGTGAGGGGGTGAAATATTTTCTTCTTCCAAGGGGGGTCTGGGAAAAAAATATTGAGAAGCACCGCATTTATGTAATGTGTGTATTTGCAAAAACTCTATATTTATATTGTATATTATGATCAGATTTTCTGTCATCGAATAAGTCAACCCTAGATGTATCACTTACTGTTTTCATATACAGGGCTCAAAATTAACGGTTGTCCGCTTGCCTGGTGCAACTAAAGATATGGCAAGGACAAGTGCGCAATCTTATAAAGTTGCTCGATCGGGCAGGTGATGTTTAGCTTGTAGTAGTTTTACTCCATCTCATTCAGGCCGACATTACTACCTCGAGAGCAAGGAGGGGCCACGTCAATTCTCGAAGAATTCCACACAATTAGTGCCACTTTATTGCCAAACTCCTGTTAAATCAATTTATTGAGACATATTTGGGCAAGTAACTTTTGACATTGGGCAAGTGAAATATAAATGGTAATTGCCCAAAGGGCAAGTGGCTGAAAAAGCTTAATGTCAAGGCCTGCATACGTTTATTTTTTGGCTTCCGTCATATCTCACGGCCAATCAGCTCCCAGGTGAAATAGTATTTCACAAGTCTCTTTCCAAGAAAGCAAGAGATTCAATGTTTTTACAATATGTTAATAAACAGGCAACACACTGTGGTCCATTTCTTTCACAACATTGAGTCTTTAAAGACTTTCTCAGTACAAACAAATTATCCAAGAAAATATTTAGGTCCTCCAGCTTTAGTTAGGCCAAGATGTGCTCTGCCCTTGCACAACACAATCGCGTCGCAACATCAAAAGTAACGACAATTTCTTAGTTCGCTGTTATTTTAAAACACTGAAGCAGTATTTTACAATCACCCCAGTTAGTTATACCTTCAGGATCGTGCCCCACAGACGGAAACTCGCTCCCCGAGGCTCCACCATCCCGTCTGACCACGTTTTCCTGGCTCTCCTCTTTCATAACTCCCACCTCAGCCTCGTCCATCTTGGTATTAGCCTGATGCTAGCAGGTTAGCTTCAGAGCTGTGATGGGAATTTCACTGCAGGGCGCGGGCTACAGGTAAAGCACACAGTCGGGATGAAGGTCAGTATTTAGCAGTAGACCAGATCAGCGTTTTTGGTTGTTTATACGGGAAAGCACTCACGGTTTACGGCTCTTTTCTCCATCTGAGGAACCTTTCTCTGCGGATGCGCTGCTGTTAACTAGCTCCTTCTCTCAAGTTCCAGTTTTCGTTACCGCCACCTGTCGACTGCGTCTCACACATCACCCACACACTAGTGTAGAGAACTCATGTCTAACTAATTTTGTTAAAATAAAATAACAATAAATAAAACAAATAATTTTGTTTTGATAAAATAAATACATGGATATAGGCTGAGTTTGAATTTTCTAAACAAAACTAGTTCAGTTACTATATGTCTGGACTGAACCAAAACTGGGTCAATTCTAATAATGTATTGTATTATTGTGAAATGTAGCGTTAAAATGAATACCTTACCATCAATGCTGCAAGCTAACAGTTATAATAGAAATCATTTGATGGGCGTTTAAAAATGAAATAAAAAAACAATAAATATCAAAAAGTCAGACGTGTGTTTAAGAATTTTACTTCACTGAGACATGAATGTGCTTTTATATTATGTAACAGTTTTATCATAATATACACACATACATTATAATTGTTTTGGCATTCAAATTAAAGCTGGGGTACCAAAAATATATATTTCTTTATGTATATTCTGCATGCTTGAACCTTTGAGTCACTACTTGACGCTTTGGGCTGAGAGGCTAAGTGAAGGCAGTCCACTAATTATCACTTTCTCTTTGAAAAAACTGATCTAAAGATAGGCCAAGAAAATACATATACTTACACCTGGAGCTGAAACCAAACTTTTTTGAGAGGGTTATATGGTTTTTATGATTTTTTTCGTGGATTGATAACTTGTTTAGTGTTGTTTAATTGAATTTAAATAATGGAAAAGCTCACATAATCCATGTGACTTGTATCCAGAGTATCCAGGAGACAATTAGTTGCTCCATAGATGAGATTAAAAAAAAAAAAATAATAATAAAAAAGCTAGTTTATGACTTGATACATTTTTCATATTAAAAAGTCAGGACCAAAGTTGTATAAGTGCACAGTTAATCATTGTCGAAAATAAAAATGTGTATGTAAAAAAAGACTGGAACATTCTGTCTGTCACGTCTGCATACTGAACAGTAAAAAAAAACATGCTCAGGTGTATTTACCGGTTTAGTAAATCTACACGTAGGAATTCGACTAACTATACAGATGTAGTTCTGCTCCACCCAGTGCATGGTCCACCTCTGCTGCTGTGACCTGCCCTGCTCCACCCAGTGGCTACACCATCTCTGCTGCTGTGACCAAAAGTCTTTTGCATTTGACTACTATTGTCAGCTACTTGACACCTGAATTTGTTCTAGGTAAATCAATAAAGTATCTATCTACAGTATTTGCACTTGGTCCACATATTAAAACAGTACTAATAGTCAACGTACTAGACATGTGTTTTAAATGATTAGACATTACAACCAAAGTAACTCAATTGACATCTTACAGACTACTATATTTGTATAGATTTTTTTACTTGAATTCTTCCACCAGAAATAGATGGCAGTGATAGTGTCTATTGATGTGACAAGTCTGTACTAGCCAGTGCCATGTTCTTTTGGGTTGTGTGTGGGGCAGCAGTCTGAACTCGAGAGATAGAAATCGTCTCGACAAACTGAATGCAAAATGTGTTTCTGTGATGGGGAGAAGTGTGGACTCTGTGGGAGCTGTGTTGGAGAGAAGGGCGAGAGCTCTAATTCAGGGCATTCTGAGTAACTTCAGACACCCTCTGCATGACACTATGGCTGCTCAGAGGGGTAACCATGGCAACAGGTTTCTATCACTGCACTGCAGAACGGAACGTTTTATGAGATCTTTTGTTCCTTTGGCTCTACGACTGTACAGCAGATCTCTCTGAGTTGAACATGTGCACTTTTGTTTGTTGGTTACTAACTTAATTAATGGCCATAATTGCATGCCAAAGCCAGATCCCATCATAGATTGATAGATAGATACATAGATATTTCATTGATCCCAGTAAGAGAAATTCAGGTCTCCAGTAGCGGCAAAAACACATCCATCCACACAAACAAAACAAATTGATCATTTTAAAAAGCTAACAATAGTATTAATAAAATGCAACAGCACTTCAGGTCACAGCAGCAGAGGTGGTGCTGCCCCTGGGTGGAGCAGGACAGGTCACAGCAGCAGAGATGGTCAAGCCCTTGGGTGGAGCAGGACGGGTCAAAGCAGCAGAGGTGGAGCCGCTTGGTTCGGAACATTTTCTTTGCTCTAGTTCAAAGTAAAAATCTAAAGGCTTTGTTAGCATTTTTCAAAAGTTCATACCTAGCTAAGCAGGGCAGGGCTTGGTTAGTACTGTGATGGGCCTCTGGAATAGCTCGTTGTGTCCTTAGGCAAAACACTTTACCCATATTGCCTAGAATGAGACCGGTGAGTGTGTGGGAATGGTTGGTGGTGGTCAGAGTGGCCGATGGCACATACTGGTTGTCTCGCTACTGTCAGTGTGTGTCCACCTCACCATCGTGTATGGAGTGAACAAAATATTGATTGTTTTTATTATTTCAGGGTCTTCTGTTTTTGTTTAGTAAAGGGGTTTGGGTTTGCTTGTGTATGTTGAGCAGGAATCAAGGAGACCACTAACTGAGATATAGAGCAAAATAGACTGAATGTTTCCAAAAATACAGCTCAATTCACACAAAAGGCGTTCAAGGCCAGTGCCATTGAAACAAAGAATGAAAACAACACAAGAATGAAAATAAAACAAAAGCCCAGGCATTCCTCGTTTGGAAAGTAATAGGCCTTGGTTCTCCGGCCAAATAAAGGATTGTTTCCAAAAATCTATTGTTTTTTCTAGAGCAAAAACAATAAAGATGTCCCATTGTTCTCTGGGATTGACAACCGGGGTGACAGTTAGTTGGTAGACACCTCTGGGAACACCAGATACCACAGTGGGGCGGCTGCGGCTGTAAAGTGCCAAACTGCTGTTGTGTCCCTAGGCAAGATACTTTACCCCCATTGCCTAGAAAGAGTCTGATGTGTGTGTGCATGGTTAGTGGTGGCCAATGGCACATACTGGTTTCACCGCTTCTGTCGGTGTGCCCCAGAGCAGCTGTGGCTACAGTAGTACTGTAGTTTATCATGTGAAGCGCCTTTGAGTGTCCAAAAATTGCTGGATAAATCTGATGCATTATTATTAGTTGTATTGTACTCGTCAATCATCTCGACATCTTGAGGTCACCTACTCCCTCCATAGGACTCCACATTTTCACTGGTTGACCATGTGTTGTTGGGCTTGGTGAATTGTAAATATAGGAAAGGGACCAGACCACTGAAAATCTCCCTCAATCTGGGCCTCCAAGCAAGATGTCACCCCGTGGGGTCAAAATGATCACAAGAACGATGAGCCAAAATGCAGGAACCACACGGGGGGATCTAGTGAATGACCTGCAGAGAGCTGGGACCAAAGTAACACACTACGCCACCAGGGACTCAAATCCTGCAGTGCCAGACGTGTCCCCTGCTTAAGCCAGTACATGTCCAGGCCCATCTTTTATTTGCTGGAGAGCATTTGGATGATTCAGAAGAGGATTGGGAGAATGTAATATGGTCAGATGAAACCAAAATAGAACGTTCTGGTAAAAACTCAACTCACCCTGTTTGGAGGAGAAAGAATGCTGAAACATGGGCGTGGAAACATCATGTAAGTAGCTCTGGAACATTTGTTGTTTTGTGCTTTACATTTGTTACTTTTCTTGCTTTTTTCTACCTGATATGTTGCTGCAGTACAGGGTTCATGGTTTTGCGCTGGTCCAGGCCAGAGTGGAGTGGATTCATGGTCCGAAACAAGCTTATCAGGCGACCTCCGGATGAATGCTAATTTTTTGAAAAATGCTTACAAAGTATTCAGCATCTCACTTTGGACTAGAGCAGAGAAAATGGTCAGAACCAAGCAGCATCTTTGCTGCTGTGACCCGTACTGCAACACCCAGCGGCTACTCCACCTCTGCTGCTGTGACCTAAAGTGCTGTTACATTTAAATACTATCAATAGCTACTTATAGAATTATCTATTTATCTGTGTCTCTGCTGCTACTGGACACCTGAATTTCTCTTACGGGGATCAATAAAGTATCTATCTATCTATCTATCTGTCTGGGCTGTTTTTCTGCAATGGGACCAGGACAACTGATCCGTGTAAAGGAGAGAATGAATGGGGCCATGTATCGTGAGATTTTGAATGAAAATCTCCTTCCATCAGCAAGAGCATTGAAGATGAAACGTGGGAAGTCTTTCAGCATGACAATGCTCCCAAACACATGGGCAATGAAGGAGTGGCTTTCTAAGAAGCATTTCAAGGTCCTGGGGTGGCCAAGCCAGTCTCCAAATCTCAACCCCATAATAATAATTCTTAGGAGGGAGTTGAAAGTGTTGCCAAGCAACAACCCCAAAACATCACTGCTCTAGAGGAGATCTGCATGGAGGAATGGGGCAAAATACCAGCAACAGTGTGTGAAAAACTTCTGAAGACTTAAAGAAAACTTTTGAGCTCTGTCGTTGCCAACAAAGGGTATATAAGTATCGAGATTAAATTTTGTTATTAACCAAATATTCATTTTCCACCATATTTTGCAAATACATTCTTTAAAAATCAGACAATGTGATTTTCTGTTTTTTTTTTCTCATTCCGTTAAAAATTACAGGCCTCCCTGTGGGAGAACTTGCACAATTGGTGGCTGACTAAATACTTTTTTGCCCCACTGTAAATGGTTCTTGGGTATTCTAGTGTATATTTGAGTGTAAACATGTGAAGTTGTGATTTGTTAATTCTGTGTTTGTAAAATATTACTGTCATTAATATGATGTAATCAGTTCAGAGTTTGATGTCTTTCATACATTTTATAGATCTTGAAATGTCTTGTGTTTGTAAGGTAAAGGCAAAGTAAGTTTCATACTGCAGCCTTTTTTGAAATGATGAAATAGTTTGTTGACTGAAGAATAGATAACTTGAGATCTGTTACATCACATTTAACACATGCCAGCTTGCACTTTAACAGATTATATCCAAATTGAATGTTATTGAAATAAATCTGGACTAAAAAAAGTCCTATTTAAATCAGATTGCTTTGTTGACAGGCTGGTCTAATGATTTTTTTTAAATTAAAAACATAAAAAATATATTGTACACAATGGATTATTTTATTCACTGGATACACAACTTGTTACTTATCGAGACAACACTTCAGGAACAAGAGGTAGACACCGTGAACTGCAGGATTTACAACTTTTCAAACATCTGTTTTCATGAATGAATTTGGCATTGTTTCTTAAAATCAAGCCATGAAATGTATACACAAAAGAAAATGTACCACAACGGACCATCTTCCATGATTTACATGTAGATTTTAGGAATGACACCAGAGGAGCTGCCCCAAGCACAAGTACAGATGACACTTCCATATCAAAGGCACACTGAAAAGATTTTTCGAAAATTATTGCAATCGGATGAAATCAATGATGACAAGTGATGAGAACTAGAGCGAGTAGAACAGTGAGATGAAAAAGTGGGACATGCTTGGGTGGACGGGGGTGATACATTATTATGCATTTGGTCCAATCATGCACATGTAGTTTGTCAAGCATTCTATTTTGGCAAAATAAACCTGATTAATATTCCTTTATCTACTGATAGTGAGTTATCGGTCAACAATCAGGAAAACTGCCTCAGGCTCCTGTAAAACCTGGGATAAAAGGGTGCTTTTGGGTTTGGGCAACCGGGACTCGAGCAAGGGTCTGCAACAAGTGCTAGCCACAGATCTGCAGCCAGGGTTATATTCATGTAATTCAACCAGCTATAAACGTAACACACTTTACAACTGAAGTTACTGTAATTAGATAGCAACTGAAATAACAAAGTAGTGATTTTGTAATTAGATTACAGATACTAAAAATACAATTTTGCTAACTGGCAACACCAACATCTATGGTACATTGTAATTGTTCGGTATAAAATTTCCAAATGTAATGGAAAAGTCATCTATCCAAACTACTTTCTGAAGGCAATTACAGAATAGTGTCACTTTATACATTTTTTTAAAAGCTCTTATGTTTGTAAGCCATTACATATGAATAATTGCCCAACTAATTTGCTCACTGCTCAACACAAGAAAAAAAATATTAATTGTAAAAATAGTTATTTATAACATAACTGCAAAATAAGTGAAGTATTTAACATTTACCCTTCACTTCAGAGCACGGGCAATGTAGTGTGGCAAAATCTGTCAAATGCAATGTTCTTTGAATAAAACTGGGTTTTATTTTAAGGCCTTAGGTTTAGCAACATTGAATGAAAAATGTTTTATTCATCCAAAATGTTTTGTTCATTTTCTTCCCCTTAATCCATTTCTGGGTGGTGGCAACCAATTCACAAAGCACCAGCCCCTCACTAATGCTCCTGCAGGTGGTGAGTCCACAGGAGGGTAGCTGCTCTTTCAGTAACAATACAGCCTTCATCTTTCAGCGGGGGCTTCAGGCAAAGTGGGGTTAAGTGTCTTGCCCAAGGACAAAACAGCAGCAGACATCAGTGGGAGTTAGTGGAGAAGGTCTAATTGTGGGCTCGAACCAACAACCTTCAGGCTCAAAAGGCGAATGGTGTACCAACTGAGCCACTGTCATCCCAATTTTAAAGCTTGAAAAGACCTTTGGGGCTACCCTGCTATAACTCCACACTAACAGTTATTATATTTTCTCTATATGGGCATAATATAAAACAAAACATAAGGGTGCATGGACACATTTCTCATCATACATAGTGGCTGTTCTCCGATTATTTCAATTCCAGAGTCATAGAAATTGGCTCTTAGCTTAGATCCTGGTTGCAGACCCCTTAACTTAGCCGAACAGAAACCATCAATCTCATGAAGACCACAACATGCAAACTGGGACCGCTGTAAATTCAATAAATAAAAAATACACTGAAACCGGTTGAGCAGAATATGACAGTCAAATCTCCCCCTGCGCGTGCTGCATGTAGTGCATTTGGAGATCCACCTCTCGGGGAAGAGTGCGGCCGCAGATCATGCACTGGGGAAGCCGATCAGTCGGGAAGGCGAGCCGTGGCGGGCCCAGTTTGTGAGACAGCACCTGCGAGACCTGAGGCGGGAAAAACAGATTTGGATGCGGCGGTCTAGGGAACACGCCGACTGAGACCGAATGGAGAGGGTGAGATGGCGGAAGACCGAGGGGTGGCAGAGATTGAAGAGGTGGGAAGAAGTGAGGCGGCTGATTCATGATCAACTTGGCATTCTGCTGCTGAAGATCTTGCATGTTTCCAGCTTTGAGAATGGCCTGTGCTGCCACGGGGTTACTCTGAAACCCCCACATTGGTGCGCTTATGGTCTGGGCGAATCGTTGCGGCTCAAACGGAATCGACATAAACGGCAACAATTGCTTCTGCTGTAATTGGAAATCCGGGCTGCTCAAGAGGTGGTCAGGAGATTTCAAGGCTTTTTGCATGCCGGGAGATGTCTGTATGTCCCAACGAGCTCCAATTCCGTGCGGGGGCATTTGAGATAAAGTCGATGCGTTTGATAAACCTGAAACCCAAGCCTTTTCTGACTGCATAATAGCCTGCACTTGTGGAGAAGCCATGTCCCATTTTTGCAACTCTCCCTTTTGAAGAGGAGACGGGAGGTTAGCTTGGCTGGGCATCAGAGTGCCCTGCCACGTTGGCGACTGCATGTCTTTATTCATTTTTTTCGGAGAGTTATGCAAATTCAGATTGGCTGCAGGAGGTCTAACGCTCCACAACGCTGCACCATCAATGTAAGATACAGCATGCGATGATAGGAGAGAGCTTGTTGGAGCTACTGTGGACTGTGGGCTGCTCCACACTGCTTGTAGTTGTCTTTGCTGCTCCGTTTCTGTCGCAACCGTTTTTTGTGGCACATACGAAGGGCCTGGGCTAATGTAGGAGGGCGATGTTTCCATTCTGTGCGGTGACACTAAAACTTTTCCAGGCATGGAGTGTGGCTGTGTGGGCAACGCTAAAAAGGCCTTGTGGGGAGATAAAACCGCCGTAAGTTCGCCTCCGATGTCTGCTTTCCAGTGGACCGGAGGCGGAAGCTCGTTCATTTTTTGTGGTGTTTGTTCCAAGGAGGCTGCACTTATGGGAGGGGGCTGGTCGACAATCTTATGCATCTCTGCATCACTGACTGGAATGTCAGACAAACCGACCAAACCCAATCCCTCGAACGGGCTTGAAGCGGCCCATTTGTCCTTGCTTGTACGACTCATGCTATCCTCCATCTCTAAAGTGTTTTGAATTTGCCGCTTGTGAGCTTTCTTGTGCACTAATAAGCTGCTCAACCAGGTGAACGACTTGTTGCAGACCTCGCACCGGTGCGGTCTGGCCCCTGTGTGCGTGTTCATGTGGTCGAGGAGCTGATAGGCTAACCCAAAGGCCTTGTCGCAGATGTTACATCGGTGTGGTCTCTCGCCTCTGTGGCAAAGCAGATGCGTGTCGAGTTGAGCTTGGTCGCTGTACCCTTTGTGACAGGAGCTACAGCGGAATGGCTTTTCTTGATGCAGCTTCTGGTGCGTTTTCATGTTCTGCAAAAAAGCAAACGCTCGGCCACAGTCCGGACATTTATATGGGCGTTTTCCTGTGTGAATGATGAGATGTTGCTGTAAGTAGCTACTGAATCTAAAGCTTTTGCCACACACTTTGCACTGGTACGGCTTGTCTTTACTATGGATGCGCATGTGCAACTCCAACACAGAGCGGTGGCGAAAGGATTTTCCACATTCTGAGCATGCAAAAGACTTCACATCTTTGTCAAATTCTGGCACGTTATTGCTGCTTTGTGATGGAACGGCTTTGCAGGCAAGGACTGGGGAGTTATTTGGCAACTCAGCTTTGTGAAAAGTAGATACGTGAACTTTCAAACTCAACTCGTCGCAAAAGATGCTGGTGCAGTGGGGGCAGTTGTGAGTCCACTTGAGCGGTTCTTTGGGTGACCTGGGTGCCCTGTCCATTTCATACTCAGCCTCGTGTGTGTGCATGTGGATTCTCAAATTAGCAGGCGTTGTAAAGTTTTGGTGGCAAAGAGGGCACTTATAGGTATGTGGTACTTCCTTATTTTGCAGCACATTTTCCTTTTCACATCTTTTCACCGCCGCCTGCGCCAAAGCTTGAAGGCTGTTTGAGGTTTTCGACTTCTCCGCTGCGTCAGGAATGATACCAAGGGAATGCAGCCGGGAGTGGGCCTTCAAGTTCTGTGCAAAAGCAAAAGATTTCCCACATTCAGAGCAGTGAAAAGGCTTTTTTCCCGTGTGGAGAAATTGATGCTGGTTTAATTGGCTGCTGTATTTGAAGGACTTACCGCAAACATTGCACGGATACGAGGCTGAGCTCTCCGTTTGCTTATGCTGATGATCCACCCTGGCGGATGGATGCTGTTCGAAAGCCAGTCCAGGGTCGGGGTTTTCAAAATTGGGTTTTTTGTGGTTTTTCTTGTGGGAAGCAAGACAAACAGCATTCTGGAAAGTTCTAAAACACTGAGTACATTGGAGATTTTCTTGGGAGTGAGTAAGCATATGTCTTTTAATAGGTGCCAGAGCCGTAAACTCTTGCCGACATATTGGGCAGTGGAAAAGCATGTCGTCGGAAAAGCCGCACTTGTGATTTCTCAATTTCTCTACTGCTAAGAACACCGTGCTGCATGCTGCACACTGGAAGTTCTTCTGCTCCTGCTTACCATCGCCTCTTTTGACACGTACGCCCTCCATATCCTTTTGCTTGTGCTCTTTGCGGTGCTTGATGAAGCTGCTGCGCTGCTGGAACGTGAGGCCGCACTCTTTACAAGTGAGCGGCTTGAGCTCGTCTTCATGCAGGTGGAAATGGCGATGCAGGTTGAATGTCTCTCGCCGGTTGAAGACTTTTCCACACTCCTTGCACATCATCGTCCTCTTTTTGGTGGCCGCCTCAGCCTCTGCCTCCTCCTCCTCCTCCTCCTCCTCCTCTTGCCGTTTCTGCTCTGCTGCGGCCGCCCCGTCCCCCTGCCGCGTATCCTCGTCCTCACAGCTTTCCGGTCGGTCGGCTTCCATTTCGTTTGCTTTGTTGGCCGTCGTGGCTGAGCAGGCTTCCCCGCTGACGCGCTCTTCAGTCGGACCGAGATCTGCAATAAAAAAATGACAAGAAAAAGACATTTGTATTTTATAATTACTAAACAATACATCTTTCAGTGTTGTTTTTATTAATGATCTGAGAAAGCAAAGCTTATCACTGACTTTACAGCTGCTATTTGATTGTCAAACACTGAAAAGGTGGAAATGGGTATTTGTTGAATTTAATGTATTAATTGAGAAGAGAACATAAAAAAATCAAACTGCATGTACAGGGTTTGAAAAGGGATTGGTTGAACCAAATAATTATCAAACTGTATGACAATAATTTAAGTAATAATGTGAAAATTAATAGTATAACTCATTGTTCATTAAATAGCTAGAACAAAATATTAAATGAAGCTCAATTTTAAATGTTAAGAGAATGACTCGACTAGTGGAGATCAGATGATCAATCATCTAGTTTTGTTTTAATAGTCAACTCTTTTAGAAATAGAAAAATGATGCTGTATGACTCCCACAAATACGTATTTTTTTTTACTCAAACAGAAACATATATTTCTATATTTTAAGCAGTTTTGCGATTTGCGACCAGTAATATTGAGATTTCGATTAATCTTTCTGTAAAAAGGCTACTCTATAGTTGTGCATCTTAATATATAGGTCTATGGTCAATGCTAATAAAGTGTGAATGCTTTCTGACGCTACAGCACGAGCGCATATGCATGTAAATACCAGAAACTTTAAATATGAAATACCCACTTCCTCTTCTCCCTGCACAACCCACTCACCCCAACTTTAACTTTCCTGATGACAGCGGATCTCATTAACGCTTTAATTGCCAAGTACCTAGTTTAGGAGTTGGATTTCCCTTCTGTGGTGAAAGACGCTCCGTACATTCGTCGCTGTCTGACGCGCTGGGAGACCGCTTCTCTGTGTTGTTGCTGCAGTCTCGTTCTCCGGGCGCAGAATGGTGTTTTTTGGGCGCATTCCCCGTGTATGCGTCTGTCTCTGCAGCACTGATCTGGGCATAATCCGCGGAATGGGCCGTGTCTCCAGCTGTGACCGCGCTGCTGGATCCCTCTGCGGGTTCCTGGTCTCCTGACGCGGGTTCCGTGGACTCGGAGCTGTCCGTGTGCGCAGATGTTTGCGGGTCTGCGTGTGGCAGCGAGTGCATCGTTTGGAGCTGACCTAAAGAGCAATTATTCTCTCTTTTTACAGAGTCTGCTTCTGACTCCGAAGACGCCATATTTTTTTCTAACACATGCACCTCCCACCCCAAAAAAGTAAAAACACAGACATTTCCGGTTAGAGATGTCAAAATAAAATACCACGTTGTCGCGCTGTAATTTCCTTTATTGGCCATAAGTAACATTAGCTTTATGGATTTGATATTTGGATTTATCGTTTATTGACTTAAATTACATTACAGAAGCTAATTATAAAATACCAGTGGTGGAAAACTACTGTCTATTCTAGTCATACCATACTGCATGCAGAGCAGAATAAATAGTGTTGGCAAATAAAAGTGGAGACTGTAATATGGAGAATATTACATTTAAACACTGAAGAAAAGCAGTTTGGCTTTGCTGAATAATGCACTGTGGGACTTTTAAAAAGCACATTTTCAAGTTATTGTTACTTAACAATATAAGGTATATGCACACACAATTGTATTTTACAGGTAAATCAAGTTATAATACTTAACTTTGATATTGCCAATGCTGATCTAGTCAGAACATTGTAAGCTTGACAAGTCTACTGCTATGCATGTATTATAACGTGCACATTACACATGAGTTTCATACAGTTAAAGACAAATCTATCCTTCTGCTATAAATAACAAAGCTAAATTAAGGCTATTGTCCAATTTACTGTTGCATCATCATCTTAAGCTCCCTCAAAGGACTGGCATTAACAAGTTGAACTAATGGCAAAGTCACTTATGCAGTTTCACTAAAATATTGATAAAAGTCTATGCTTTTTGTCAATATTTTGTAGAACTGTTTTGTTTCTGCTCATCGGCGCTTTTTGCGTCTGTGCTCAGCCACTCGTCCCGGCCGCACTTTGTGTCCGCCTTTTTCCTCTAAGAGTTTGTGTGCACTCTTTTCCTCTATGAGTGGATCTGAAGAGAAGGTGGCGTGCATGTCCGCTGTTGCCACCGGAGAGTGACTGAGAGAGGCTGGTTGCTGCGGATGTGAAGGAGGATAAGTCTGCGGAGGGTCAGTCCCCTGGTCTTCCAACGGCTGTAGTGGAGTCTGCAAGTGCTGCTTTGACTGTGGCACGTGCTGCTGCTGCTGATGCTGTGGTGGTGGAGGCGGCCGCTGGGCCTCTAAAACTCCCAGAAGCCTTTGCAAGAGGATATTGTTCTGCTGGAGACTTAAAGCCAAAGCCTCTTGAGAAGCAACTAGAGTCTTCATGTCCTCCCTGAAACCTTCCCCAAACTCTCTTAAACTTTTTTCTACATGGTTTCCCAGCTGAATTGCTGCTTCACCTAATCCACGGAGCTCGTCTTCCAGCCACAAGCTGCGGGGCGGGGCTTCCAGAGGGCCCTGCTGCGTTCCCAGTGAGGGCTGGGGGCTTCCAGGTGGTGGGCTGCCGTTGAGGAAAGGAGCGCTGTACAAAGGGGAGGGAGGCAGCCAGCGTTCAGAAGGAGGGTGAGGGCCGATCCCCAGACCCAGTCCTAACCCGAGTTTGTCATCTATGCTGTTCTCCACTGTGTCACATTCATTTTCTGTCATGTCTTTGTCCCGCTCAGAACTCTCCTCCTCCTTCTCTAGAACATCTCTGTCTGAGGAGTCCATTCCAGCACCTGTGAAAAGAATACAAATAAAGTTGTTCTGAAAGTTGATCTGGAAATTGAAATGAACACATACACTGCAGAAGGGAGCGGACAGCTTCCAACTGGGCTTTCAGTTTATATGACATTTAATATGTTGCTAATTATTTTACAAACAATATTCTGGTGCTTTATGACTCTGGTCTGTGAAAGGCGTTTATATGAATAAAGTTTACATACTACTTACCCACTTACTTACTTCTTGGTTGTGATTGATGATCACACTTGGGATACATGTCACCCACTATAATAAACTGTGCCAATGTATACATTCGAATAATAAAAGTATATATAAACAGTTAAAATACATATTTTGTTGAATTAATTATCACATTTTCATTGAAAAAAACTGTAAAATTTCAGTCCATCCTACCATGATGTCATCCATTCTAGAACTCTGCAGGACTTTTTTTTTTCACAAACTGTGACTTGATTTGTGAAAAACTATCATTTATATTGTAAGCAAGTACATCCCATCAAACCAAGGAAAAATTATGCAATTTCAGACCTAAATGGGGTTTAATATTGGGGTTTAACTAGCGATTGGTCTTTGGATAGCAAAACATGGAACAATAAAAACTGACCAATCAGATGTATTCTTTCATAGAAATATTCTTGAGCTTGTGTTCCAAACATCTTGTTTCAGAAGATTTCTTGCACCTATCACTATACATTGTCAGGATTATGATTTCATAATTAGGACTTGTTGATTTAAAGTCAGGTTATTGGGAAAGGTATTGCTTCACTTGCTTGGAACCAAAAAACCAGAGGTTATCCACTCTGCAGACTATGAATGACTACAGAGGATGATAAGACCTTAAACTATATTCTATAGCAGTATTTCATAATGCTGATTACCTGGGTCAGAATCAGGGAAACAAGGAAAAGTCGCTTTTAAGCGTGCGTTTAGTTTTTGCCGAGCATGTTGAAGCCTTGGGCTGGGCAGAGAGCGGCCGAGGAGAGAGCTCCCTCTGCTTGTGGGCAGATAACAGGTGCGATGGCGGGCATCTGCCAGTCGGCCTCCATTACGCCTCTTTAAGTCATCCCAGCGTTTCTTTACCTCTCGGAGGGTTCGTGGCACTCGGGACACAGCGTTTACTCTGTCTAAGATGCCAGCCCAAATGCGCTCTCTTTCCCTGCGCCTCAGTCTTCCAGCGGGACCAAACAACTCCCCTTCACACCGGGTAACTTCAGACACCAGAACCTCCAGCTCTGCGCCGCTGAAGCGACTTTTTCTTTTGCCCGCACCACCAGCTGCCAGAGCCGCTGACATAGCTCTGTCTGCAAGACACAAAACATGCTTTTTATTGTGCTATGATTATATATGTTTCTAAACAGAAAGTGACTAATTATTGTATAAATAGTTTATACAATATAGTTGTGCTTGAAAGTTTACACACTAGAAAATTTTGATATTTCAGTAAATGATAACACAAACACTTTTTTTCACATATTGTTGTGTGAAGCCATTTATTGGCCTTCTGACCCTTTTAACATCTATGACAGCTTGGAGTCTTTTTTTAGTAGTTGTGGATGAGATTCTTTAACCTCTCTGATGGTAAAGCTGCTCAATCTTGTTTTTGAACCTCCAGTTATGTTTATTTGACAATATATTGCTCGACACAATCACAAAAAAATTGTGAAAACAGTTTTTGAAAAAGTGTTTGTTTCTCATTCATTATTATTCAAAAAATATGGTTAAAACCACTAAATCCCGGGTTGGGTGAGTAAAATTTCAAGCACAAATGTATATAGAATGTAATAAATGATTTGAACATACAGTCAGTGGATGAAGGTGAGAACATATAATGATTCTCACTTTGTTCAATGGACAGAAGGTCATCAGAAGACAGTCCTGGAGCCATGATGTTGGGATGCACCACGACCACATTGAAGGGCAGCCCTGTTGGTAAGCCGGTACTCTGGTCACAGCTGCCATCAGAGTCATCATCATCCCGGGGAAAGCCGTTTTCGGAGGCTCCCGCTCCCAGGGGTCCCTCCGGAGACTCCACTTTGATGTGCATGGGAGGTGATTGCTCATACAGCAGTCCTCCCTCCTCGTAGTACTCAGTCATTGGACAGACCTAACCTGGGCCAGAACTGACAGGGCCAATTCTGACTCACAGCTACCCATTAACGTGCATCAATTAACTCCAATACCTCCACATGCTGATTAGCTATATCTCCAGTGAGAAGGCATATTTTCATTATGCTTTGGTCACTTTTGATAATCATAGTTCATCTAATGCAGACGGGACCGTTTTCTCCGTTGAAGTTGTTATTGTTGTCATTTTATCCTCATTCCCACAAGGCGAGTATAACACATGACAAACAAGAGGTGACTGCCCCGAACTGAAACACAACACACAAAACACATGGACTTATTAGTTTGACAGATATTTATAATGTGCGCCGCTAACACAGGAAAATTGTGTCGCAACTGTGCGGGAGCCTTGCACCAAATCCGCATCAGTTGCGCATTCTTCATATATTGACTGCTAGCTGTTAGCATCCTTCACATAATAAATACTCGTCAGATTTAGCACATTTGCGTTAGTAAGTCCGTCGTGACGCTGCGTTTGGTCCGTGTCTGTAGTGTTCTTACCTCAGGAAAACCGCAGACTAAACAAAAACAACAACATTCACGCTACAGCTGTTAGCTCAGCTGTCGACAGAACGGAGAGACGCGCAATGATGACGTCACAAGCAGTACAGGAGTACAGCAGAATGCAGAGGCCTGTGAAGTGTCAAAGCAGGATGTAGTACTGTATGAATATGAACTCATCTCTGAATAAGAAATATACTATTATAAACATGCATATTATCATTTACACTGTTTGTGTCGCAACTGAAACTGATACAAAAATTAATCTTCAGCCTTTATCAACAATTCATCTCAGTCAGTCTTATCAAAGTGATACGGATAATTAAACAAGCACAAAAAAGTCAAGTCTTTCTAATCTTCTCACATTATTTTCTTTTCATAGGTGTCCTCCTGAACTATTGTACATGTTTTTATTGGTAGGGGAAACCTCAGCACCCGGAGGAAACCTACGCAGACAAAGGGAGAACATGTAAACTCCACTCAGAAAGGGCCTGTTTCGACCCAGAACCTTGTGGCTGAGAAATGAAAGTGCCATCTACTCAGCCACGTGCCACCTGGCAGTTAGATTTGGCAGAACAAATTAATGATAGAGTAACGTCTATAAAATGTTTCTAGGGAAAAAATAAAATATGTGCGAGTGGAGGTTATAATCAGATGTACATTAAGCCAAATCTTCTGCTTTGGGAAAGGACACACACACACACACACACACACACCAGACTGCAGTTTCCCACGAAGAACAGTGTATATCTGTGTGTCAAGCCGCTTTCCATGTGCTCCGGTTTCCACTAAAATACCTGTTCAATAGGATTTCAGATTGCAGAACACGGATCATTTGAAAATGTTAATGGGGTCTTATCATCCATACATAAAGCATCAACATCCGGAGCTGGGTCCCCGACCACTGCATGTTGCCAAGCACTGCTCCTGAGAGGCCCAGTTGGACAGGTCGAAGCTCAATGGAGAGGGAAGATTAAGTTTTTAATTCATTTATTCTGCTGTTATTGTGGCTGAAAACCTGCTGATACTTTTCCTGGAGGAGGGCCTTGTTCTCACCATGAATATAATATATATTTGCATTAAACATATCTATCTCCACATATGTTATGAAGTATTAACTATCCACTTCTATGGAATCATGCAAGTAACTTACGAAGATTCCACTGCATGTTTAGTGTCATCTGCGCATTTTCCCAAGTGACTTTCCATACAATCAGCAAAAAACCAATGTCCAGCTCTGATAACAGCCTTTAAAAAGACCTGCCTAAACCTGAGTAGACACTGAGACTCAGTCCCAAACTATCATGAAGGCTTTCATTCTTCTGGCTCTCTTTGCTGTGGCTTGTGAGTATGCAGCTTAAGTCATGATTCCATATGTCTCCATATATTCACTTGAACATAACTGGTTTCTCCGCAGATGCCGCTCCCATTGAGGATGACAAGATTGTCGGAGGCTACGAGTGCAGAAAGAACGCTGTTGCCTACCAGGTGTCTCTGAACTCGGGCTACCACTTCTGCGGAGGCTCCCTGATCTCTAGCACCTGGGTGGTGTCTGCTGCTCACTGCTACAAGTCGTAAGTACAAGAAAAGGCCATGGGATCAGGCTTTTAGATTTGTCTGAGCTAACTGTGCTTCCATTAGCCGCATCCAGGTGCGTCTTGGCGAGCACAACATTGCTGTGAACGAAGGCACTGAGCAGTTCATCAACTCTGCCAAAGTGATCAAGCATCCTCGCTACAGCAGCAGTAACCTGGACAACGACATCATGCTGATCAAGCTGAGCAAACCCGCTTCCCTGAACAGCTATGTGAAGACCGTGGCCCTGCCCTCCAGCTGTGCCTCCTCTGGTACCAGGTGTCTCATCTCCGGATGGGGCAACATGAGCGGCTCTGGAAGTCAGTACCGTTTTCAACTTTGTGTGAAGTGTAGAAGCGGAACCAAAGTACCAACTCAAATGTATGCGTTTTATCACCGTAACAGGCAACTACCCCGACCGCCTGAGGTGCCTGGATGCTCCCATCCTGAGTGACAGCAGCTGCAGAGGCTCCTATCCAGGACAGATCACCTCCAACATGTTCTGCGCTGGCTTCCTGGAGGGGGGAAAGGACTCTTGCCAGGTAAGGGAACACAACTGTAAGCAGTGAATGAGAAATAGCATGGATGCTAACATTATGGTGTGTATCAGGGTGACTCTGGCGGCCCTGTGGTCTGCAACGGTCAGCTGCAGGGAGTGGTGTCCTGGGGCTATGGATGTGCCCAGAGGAACAAGCCTGGAGTCTACGCCAAGGTCTGCAACTACAACTCCTGGATCCGCAGCACCATGTCCTCCAACTAAGACCACCTCAGGTCTCACCTGTGTCTGACCAACTGGACCTACAGCCTGCTGTCTTTATGAAACCACACAATAAATGACATTTGTACATCTAAAACAATACTGAGTGTCTTTTCTGTCTTGTGCCGAGCTGGATTACAGCGTCACAATGTGATCAAACCATTATCTAGTTCCTTCACTCTAAAAGCAGTTTAGCACAACCCTTTTCACATGGATCTATCAAATAGGGACAACCTTTTCGGCTCTTATATTGGGTGTTTTTGCACTCCAAGAACCTCTTCAGTTCCTGTTGCTTAGTTGTAATTATTTTGGGCACGTATTTTCTGATACATTTCAAGGAAAATATCTAATAAAATGTACTAAACTTTGTTTTTTAAGCTGTTGCTTTTTAAATGTATTCTTAGATTAATCAACTTCTATTACACAGTCTACAGAGCCGTTAAATATAAACCTGTATAATTTTCATAAAGAATAGGTTGGATAATTTTGTATTCAAATTCATTAGATTTGTAAATTCATCAATCCTGGATGCAGCGTCCATGGGTAGGTGTTCTGGGAACGTTACATCAAGAGGAGGGCCCGGACCCGGGACTTGCTGGAGGGTCTGGGTCTTTCAGCTGGCCTGGGAACGTTTCCCCCGGATAAGGGGCACTGCACTGTGGTCACCACTGCTCCTGATAAATCCGGCGCTGTGCGTAAATGACAATGGAAGACAATGGTTGGGAAATGTATAATTTGATTGTCTTGTAGAAGTATTTACAAAAGTTATACAAGATCTCATAAGCAAAGCAGATCAAGGTGTGGTTAAAACTGTGATGGGAGGCCATTGAATACCAGGTGTGAGTGGATTTCTCTGGCTTGAGTGCAAAACTCCCCATGTGTCCTGCAGCAAGACACTTCACTCACATTCGTCCAGGTAGTTGTGACTAGTTGGTTAAATCCAGCTGAGAATGAGTGAATGAAGCAATGCTAAAAGTTGTTAAGAATGATTAATTGTATGCCATTTTTTAAAGATTGTGTTGATTTTTTCATACATTGAAATACTCTGTCATTCTTCAACAGGGGTGTCAAAGTTCTTTCGGTCAGGGGCCAAATTAAAGACATATAAATGGTCAGGGTCACAACTTTTTTGGTCTACACTTTTATACCTAATTAATAAATTAACCTAATTCCTAGATCTAAAGCCCCTCCATCTGTGGGATCAAATCCATCCTTCAATGTGGGCCTTCCTGAGGTTTCTCACACTTTTCCCTCTGTTTTTATTTTTTATTTTTATTTTTTAAAGTTGTTGACAGTGACGATGATCCAGGACACTAAGGACATTGATTAACATCTACTGACATTGGTCAAATGCCCCTTGACAGTGGCTCAACGTGTTATTTTTAACGACTGAATTTACTGAGTTTGAACAGTTTGATTTTCTGATATGTGTTGGTGAATCGAGAACTTTGTAAAGTCCTCTGAGATTACTGTTGTGGTGATTTGGGGCTGTACAAAAAATAGATTTAATGGAAATTATACCAAGGTCTCCCTTGTTTTCATTTTGGAAATTTGGTAAGTTATAGGTCTATATTGAAGAGAAATTTTGAGATAATTTTATTAATTTCATTTAATATGAGTCTGGATATTCTTTAGATATTTCTGCACAAAACGTAAAAGGTAAAAGCTGAGTATTGCAGAATAATAGGTGATTATGTAGGCCTATATACAATAAAATACAATACACAATACAATACAATACAATTTATTCTTGTATAGCCCTAGGTCACAACAGAAGTCATCTCAGAGGACTTAACAAAACCATTGAAATCACCAACACAGGTCAGAGAATCAACAGTTAAAACACATGGAGAATATAAAGCACACACAGAAGAAAATGTCCATACATGTTGTAGAATGCTGAAGTGTCCTGATCATCACCAATCCTTTCTGTTGGACCCTCCTGCATCGACAAGGAAAAACTCTTAAAAAACCCAGTGGGAAAAAGTGAGAAACCTTGGGGAGAACTAGGGAAACCCACAGGGAGGGAGACCCATATGAGAAAGGGATCCGCTCCTCCGGACGGACAGGCTAATGATCTAGGACCTAAGCTAGCTACAGAACGTGGACCAGTGGCCGCTGAACGTGGACAGGTCCGGTGCAGGACCGAAGCCCTCCCAGGCAGGTCGGGCGGGGCAGTCCGCAGGTGTAGATGGAGGAGGCCAGGCTCAGAGATCCCGTCATTGTACCATGAAACAGACAATGGGACAACGGGTGAATAGCAATGAACAAACTACAGTCAGAATCGTAAAAGTGCTAAACAGATACAATTTCTTCTTGTATAGCCCTAACTCACAACAGCAGTCATCTCAGAGGACTTAACAAAACCATTGAATCACCAACACAGATCAGAGAATCAACAGTTAAGACACAAAAAACAATATAGAACACATGTTGATAAATGTCCATACATGTAGTAGAATGTTAAAGTGTCCTGGATCATCACCAAAGTCCTTCTTGTTAGACACTAACTGTCCAACAGACCCTCCTGCATCGGCAAGGAAAAACAAAAAACAAAAAACAGTGGGAACAATGAGAAACCTTGGGAGATCCAGATTGAGAGAGGGATTCACTCCATACGAACGGACGGGCTATAGATCCAGGACCTAAGCTACAGAACATGGACCAGTGCCACGCAACGGCCGCTGAACGTGAACAGGTCCGGTGCAGGACTGAAGCAGCTCCCAGGCGAGTCGGGCAGGGCTGTCCGCAGGTGTAGATGGAGGAGGCCAGGTCCAGAGGTCCCGTCGTCGCGCCATGAAACAGACATTGGGACAACGGGTGAATAGCAATGAACAGACAACAGTCAAAATCCCAATAATGCAGACAGATAAAGTAGGAAGGAGGAGAGGATAGTGCTCAGGTTACCAAATGTCTCCCAGCAAACTGACTTCCTACGCAGCTTGACTGACAATCTAAGATTTTTATCCTTATATATACAGTGGGGCAAAAAAGTATTTAGTCAGTCACTTAAAATAATGACAGAGGTCTGTAATTTTCATCATAGGTACACTTCAACTATGAGAGACAGAATGTGAAAAAGAAATTCAGGAATTCACATTGTAGGATTTTTAAAGAATTTATTTGTAAATTATGGTGGAAAATAAGTATTTGGTCAATAACAAAAATTCAACTCAATACTTGGTAATATAACCTTTGTTGGCAATAACAGAGGTCAAACAATTACTATATGTCTTTACCAGGTTTGCACACACAGTAGCTGGTATTTTGGTCCATTCCTCCATGCAGATCTTCTCGAGAGCAGTGAACACGGACTTTCAACTCCCTCCACAGATTTTAAATGGGGTTGAGGTCTGGAGACTGGCTAGGCCACTCCAAGACTTTCAAATACTTCTTACGGAGCCACTCCTTCGTTGCCCGGGCGGTGTGTTTGGGATCATTGTCATGCTGGAAGACCCAGCCACGTTTCATCTTCAAAGCTCTCACTGATGGAAGGAGGTTTTGGCTCAAAATCTCACGATACATGGCCTCATTCATTCTTTCCTTAACATGGATCAGTCGTCCTGTCCCCTTGGCAGAAAAACAGCCCCAAAGCATGATTTTTCCACCCCCATGCTTCACAGTAGGTACGGTGTTCTTGGGATGCAACTCAGTATTCTTCTTCCTCCAAACACGACGAAGTTGAGTTTATACCAAACAGTTCTACTTTGGTTTCATCTGACCACATGACATTCTCCCAATCCTCTGCTGTATCATCCATGTGCTCTCTGGCAAACTTCAGACGGGCCTGGACATGCATTGGCTTCAGCAGGGGGACACGTCTGGCACTGCAGGATTTGATTCCCTGTTGTCGTAGTGTGTTACTGATGGTAACCATAGTTACTTTGGTCCCAGCTCTCTGCAGGTCATTCACCAGGTCCCCCCGTGTGGTTCTGGGATTTTTGATCACCGTTCTCATGATCATTTTGACCCCACGGGATGAGATCTTGCGTGGAGCCCCAGATTGAGGGAGATTATCAGTGGTCTTGTATGTCTTCCATTTTCTGATAATTGCTCCCACAGTTGATTTGTTCACACCAAGCTGCTTGCCTATTGTAGATTCACTCTTCCCAGTCTGGTGCAGGTCTACAATTCTTTTCCTGGTGTCCTTCGACAGCTCTTTGGTCTTGGCCAAAGTGGAGTTTGGAGTCTGACTGTTTGAGGCTGTGGACAGGTGTCTTTTATACAGATAAGGAGTTCAAACAGGTGCCATTAATACAGGTAACAAGTGGAGGACAGAAGAGCATCTTAAAGAAGAAGTTACAGGTCTGTGAGAGCCAGAGATCTTCCTTGTTTGAAGTGACCAAATACTTATTTTCCACCATAATTTACAAATAAAATGTTAAATAATCCTACAATGTGAATTCCTGGATTTTTTTTCACATTCTGTCTCTCACAGTTGAAGTGTACCTATGGTGAAAATTACAGACCTCTGTCATTATTTTAAGTGGGAGAACTTGCACAATCGGTGGCTGACTAAATACTTTTTTGCCCCACTGTATACTTTAACTATAACTTTTTATTTGAGTTAATTATCTATAATAAAATGAAAAATGTGGTTGTTGTCTTGAACAAACAAACTTTAAAATGATGTATAACATGCCTTAGTAGCCATACTAACTTCTTATGATCAATGCTGCAAGATAATTGGAAGAACTTAAAATACTGGCAGGGCAGGTGTAGGGTCAGAGAATGCTTAGGCCTGTGTCTTGCCTGAGTGTGTGTATGTATGTATGTGTGTGTGTTGTCTCACACCATCGGTGGGAGTGTATCTGTATTACTGTATGTACTGTACAACATACTACTTTGTGCCTTGTTCAAATGACTATAAGGTTGATAAGAATCAGACTCATGCAAAGGTGTGGTAAACAGTGACCTATGTACTGCACAGGTGGACAAATGCAAGACAAAATAGTATTAATAACCTGGCCTTGTGGAGGTCTCAAGGACCACAGAGACTTTCGTTGTTTAGGCTATTTGTGCCGAAGGTTTGGCCTTTTCTTGCCAGGTGTGTGAGCAGATCAGTGGATGCTTGTAAAACGGACCTTGCATCTGGTCCTGAAATAGCCAGATCATCCACATATTGTATGAGAGTGCACTTCTCAGGAAGGTTAAACTCAGCCAGATCCAGACGTAGGAAATGGTTGAAGTACCCGGGGGACAGTTTCCATCCTTGGGGCATCCGACAGTAAGTGTATTGTCTCCCCTTCACGGTGAAGGCAAAGTACTTCTGAGATTCTGGATGCAGTTTGATTGTGAAGAAGGCGTTGGCTAGATCAATTACTGTGAAGTACTTGTCGTTCGGAGAAAGGTTGTTCAGTGCGATGTATGGGTCTGGAACAGGGTACGATTCATCAGCTGTTACTTCATTTAGGGGTCTGAAGTCTTGGACCATGCGCCAGTTCTTCAAATCTGACTTCTTCACTGGAAATAGTGGGGTGTTATACTCTGATGTAGTTCCTCTTATAACACCTGCTTTCAACAGTCCTTCAATGGTTTGTGCGATCCCTTGCACTTGTTCTTGTTTCAAGGGGTATTGTGCTCTGTATACTGGAGTGTCAGTTGTCAGTTTGACTTTCACAACATGCGATGTGCATCCCACATCATTGGCATGTGTCATCCATATGTTAGCTGGGACTGCATCCAAATATCGTTGAGCGTCTGGGTGATTTTCAAAAGTTCTGTGACGCGATTCCTTCAAAGCTCTGGTTATGTCCGTTGACCCGTCTGGCAGTGTGATCCTGAAAATGCCATGTTGTCCATTGTAGGACACTCCAGGGTTGTCGGTTGGTGCATATATCAAAGTGTTTGCCAACTTCACCATTGATCCAAGGGACTTTGCAGTATGGTACTTGGAAACGGCCAACGTCACATGTGGGTCCATGTCGGTTGTTTCGACATAATAGGGCTTCACTTCATCTGGAAGAGTCACAGACAGGGCCATGCCTTTGGGACCACAGTAGATGTATGGGTATGTTACATGGAATGTTTGCCCTTGCACATTGTCCCACAATTCTTCATAACTCTCATCTTCTTGAGTGGTACAGTACAGCGTGGCATGCAGTGGGTCAAACGGTTCTCTCAAGGGGAAATTGGATTTTGCCCATAGCTTGTATCGTTGCCAGAGTGTTGAGGCTGTATTACCATGCTCTGGATCCGTCAGTACTTGAAGCCAGTAGATATCGATAGGTGTCTTCAGATCTTCTGCGACATCTGGTGAGAGATACAATATCTGTGCATGCTTGTTTTTCTCCCAAGACCGTATTAGTTGCAATGTTTCAGGCTTGTTCATGAGTTTGTATCCTTCAGGGCAGAAGAATAGGGAGAAGGACAACTTGCACATCAGTTCACGGCCACACAGAGAGATGCCACAGTTTGGTAGATACAAAAAAGAGTGATGAACAGTTTCATGGTGTGATTTTACTTCCAATGGAACAGTAAATGGTTTGCTTTCAGGTTTCCCCACACAGCCAGAGATGGACATTGATTCAGAGGACAGTGGAAACTTGTGTGTGATGCATGACACAGTTGCACCAGAGTCGACCATGAACTTGATCTCTCGTCCATTCACCTCGAGGACCACCATTGGCTCACTCCGCCAGTTGTGGAGTGAGTGGCTCTCTTGCTGTTGGCCCCGTCAATAAGAGCCTCCAGGCCCATCCTGGTACTGTGTGTACGAGTTTCCACGCATACTCATGTTTTGTTCAGGCGGGGGTGGGGGCTGTGGCATGTCATTGGGCGTCCACATCTGCTGCTGTCCGTTGTAGGATCCGGGAAATCGCGATTGGTTTTGTCGCTGCCCAAAAAATTGGTTCCGTGGTGGGCCATATCGCCCTATGTTGGCACAATCCCTTGACCAGTGTCCATATTGGTGGCATATCCAGCATTGATCTCCAGATATTTGACGATTGCCTCTTTGTCCTTGAAATCCTCTCCCTCTACTCCTTCCTCTGGAGTTCCCCCTGTATCCTCTCTGAGCCGGTCTCTGTGTCAAAAGGAGCTTTACAACGTCCACCATCTGTTCAGCTTGCTCTTTTCCTTTTTGATTCTGGTCATTGTCCTCAACATTGACCTGTGATCCGTCCACTCCAACTTTCATCACATTTGCGGCCTTGTCTTTACTCTTTTGTGCTTCCGCCTCTTCTTTAAGTTTCTTGTTTTGTAGCTTGATGTTAGACACCTCCACTTTTTGTGTTTCTTCTTTATTATTCTCTCTTTCATTTCGATAGAGGGTCACATAGTGGTTGCAGTTTTTATCAAAGTCTTCTTCGGTCAGTGTGTACAGTCCAACAACATTAGAAAGACTTTGTTGTACTGATTTTGGCATTCCTTTGACCATTGTGTTGAACAGGATGAATGTACTTGTTGTTCCTGGTTGCACTGCTTCCCCAGTTGCATCATAGAATAAGGCCTTGGCTCTGCGCTTGTACTCAAAGTACTCTTCATCTTCTTTCATCTTCAGCGAAAGTAATTCTTCTGGAACGCATGTTTGAAACATTTCTCTCAGAATTGACAGCAGTGGTCCTTTCATGGTGGTAAAGGACAGGGTATGGTTGAATGGTCCAATGCGTTTTGTTAGCTCCGCCCGTACTTTCTTGGTAGTGGCTTCATCAGTATTTCTGGTGATTATAGAAGAGACGTCTCCCCAGCACAATATTTCACCAGCTGTGTGCGTCGTCAGTGCCCTCATAAATGCAGGTGCTCCTTTTGTCAGCTTTGGCAATTTCAGCGTTAGTCCTTCAATGTCTTTCAATGCAAATGGCTGATACACTTGCTGGCGACCCGCAGCCTCTCTTAGTGGAAAGAGAGAGGTTGTTGCTCTTCCCGCTTCATCTTCTTCTAGCAGTGAGTGATTTGGGTCAAAAAATGGGTTGACATGCCCACTCACGAAGGCTCCCTCATGCTGTTGGTCTTCGACCAGGCCGGTAAACTCCCCTGCGACATAGTGGTCTCTTGTCTCTGGACGGAAGGGGTTGTGGCCTGTCCTCAGTCGGTTCTCTATGCCTCTTCTTATATGCATTTCACGACTGGTTTGGGTGTGCTTTGGTTCTTTGTCCATTAAACAAATGAGTTCTTCTTTTTCTTTGTTCATGTTTTGCATTGTCTTGGTCTTTGACTTCCTCCATATTTCTTCTTCTTTTTTCCGCAGTTGAGGAATTCCCACTTCTTCATGTTCATCTTCTTCAGAGGTTTGGTTGTGAACACTTTGTGCTTGTTGACTGACCAGTGCTGTCAGTGTCTTGACTTGTTTCGCTAGTTCTTGCACATCTTCACGATCGCCTTTGGATGGAACCATAGAGAGGGTGCCACCCAACACTGTGTGTTCAACTGGTTCTGGGAAATCTTCTTGGGCTGTGGCTTTTGGGAGTTCCACTTGTGTGTATTCTGGTCTTGCAGATCTCTTGAAACGAGGGGGGGAACATGGAGTTGACGATGAATACTGGGTACTCAAGTCCTTTAGTGACCTGCTCAGTTGCTTGTAGCTGTGCTTCTCCTTGTGATATGCTTCCATGTCTTCAGGCTCGGAAGCCGGGTACAGAAGTTCATCATTTATCCGTGGAAGGGGCGTCTGGGTCTCCCTCATGAGCATTTTTCCTTTAATTCTTCTTCTCTGAGTAGCTTCAACATCACACTCCTCCTCCGTATCATCATGGAGGTCCTTGTACACGGTACCAGATCTGAGGCGTCCTGGGTCTGCAGAATGTGCCTCCTGAGTTTTCAGCGTCACCGACTTCTTTCTCTGCTTGTATGGTTGATCCTCTTGAGTGCCCTCCTTCAGGACAAGGATACGTGTCATTTTTTGTTCTTCACATTTTTCGGCAATCTTCTTTGCAATGTCATACAGCTCCAATGCGAAGTTCTTCAGCTCCTCATGCTTCCTGATCTTTGCTTCATCAGTCACGTAGCCTCTTCTGGTGAGTACTGGATGGGTGCGATGATGCAATACTTTGCCTTGGTGATATTGTGAAATGTTTTCCCATTGCTTTTTGGTCGGAGCCAGGGCATCTTCGCCACGAGAAATTAGTTTCTTCGCTGCATACTTTTTGAACAGCTTCTTCATCAGTAAAATCTTTCTTTGTTCTTCCTTTAATGGCTCTTCCTTGATGTGTATGTAATGTTCTACCTCCCTCAGAAATGTGTCCATCTTCATGAAAGACATTGTTTTTTTTTTTTTTTGCAAAAATCAAAATAAAATAACGTAAAATAAAATAAAATAAAGAGTGAAAATAAAAAGGATGCCAAAATAAACTCAACACCAAGGCAAAAGGTGGAGAAAAATAAAATAAATAATAATAAACAAAACAAATTAAAAAAAAAAAAAAAAAAAAAATTACATTAAAAATCCAAAATCCAGAACAAAAATAAAAAATAAAAATACAATGTAAATAAAATAAAATATGGTTTCCAAGTACACTGTTTTTGGGGACCAAAACTTAATTGAACGGGAAATGTTGACTCAAATTGTGACTGAAAAATCAAACAGACAAAAACCAAAATGTGTATTATTTGTAAAAAACAAAATTCAACTATATAAAATAAAATAAAATAGAATAGAGCCCAGCTAGACTGGATTTTGTATGGGTATGGTCAACACAAAACGCAAACAAACTGACCGACGCGCACTGATATTATTCGCTTTTAAAACAAAACAAAACAACTATTCCCGTTATTTGATAAACCAAATGCTAATAAATGCTCCTTGTATTTGCATTTGTTTATTTGAATGTAACAGTATTGAAACTGGAATTTATGCAAAATAAAGGTTATTAAGTCTCAAAGTAGAAAATACACTTCTTTTTATTCAATTATTATTTTTTATTCTACACTGATCTTTGAAAATGCGGAAAATACAAATGTGCTTTGTGTAAAAAATGCACCCGCGGAAAAGAGCTGTTTTATTATGGAAGCCAAAACAAAACAAAATGACTAAAGATTCAACAGTTTTTGGGATTAAAGTCAAAAAGCAATTTAAGTTCTATATTCTACCCACTTCAACATTTAGATTAGCAATTATTGTTCAACTGTGTTTAAAAATAAAATGAAAATAGAACAAAAATGAAAGAATAAAAATAAAACTCTGATGCCGTACGGCAATGCAATTTTGGCCTGGACCGTACTTTCTCAAAACAAACCTAACCAGAAGATGCCAGAGTACTTTGAAATAAACTGTAGCGTTTACTTTTCTAACTCAATGCTTTGAATTCTAAAAACCATAAATGAATGCAGAAAAATAATTTGTAAAGCCTTGTATCTACATATAATAAAAATAGCTGAAGTGCAGAAAGAGAAACAGCCGACAGAGAAATACCAACAGTTCGGGCACAGAATAATAGCAGAAATAACTTGATATTCTATTTTTTAAACAATTCAAATTATCGCGCACAAAAATATATTTTTGATAGAGTGAGCCAAAAATGTAGCCAAATGCAAACTGTATATTTCAAGAATTGCCAGATTACAAAAAATAAATTCTAACATTTGGAGTTAAAAACAAGAAAAATAATATTAATAATAAAAATAAAATGGAATATGTAAGTGAACACGTTTTTTTAGATGCACACAAACGAATAGAAACAGATTATTGTATTTTGAGAAGCGGCAGGTGTTTTGGAGCCGTTCCCGCACTCCCACGCGCTCACGGCTGGACTTTGATAAAACGCATGCAAGAATTCCCACAACCAAGCGAAAAGGGGAAAAATTTTAAGATTTAATGCATTGCTGTTATTTACCAATATTCTTTCAGACTAAAAAGTCAATATTCATGCACTTTTAACAAGCCATCTTAATTATTTCAACTATGTGTTTTTGTAATGGGAGGACATAGGAATCATACAAACTCTTACAACCAATTTAAACGATATAACAGCAATGCAAAAGTAAAAGCAAGATTAGAGCGAGAAATTCAAAGAATATGGTGAAGCGTTCTTAGTTCTACAACTATGAAAAATAAACATACGATAAAAATAAAAATGAACAAGCCAAATCTGTTGAGTACTTGCGTTTAAAGCTTTCTAAAACCCAAAATTTAAACTCTAATTTACACAAATTTAACGGGAGAAGATGAGAGAGAAGACAAACTGCTCATCTGCATGCAGTGTCTATTTTTAGACCCGAAACAGGTTGCCGTGTGAGAGCGCGCAGTCACTGTGCGGCGCGCAGTCACACACACTCCCAGAGGGCAATGAAAAATACGTAACAGCAAGATTTGAAAACTTGTTTAGCTTCAAAGGGCTTTTCTTAAAAATGTTGAATACTATCTGAACCGAAACCAAAATACATAAACAAAAGTTTAGCTGGAAATAAAACTCTGCATCTTCTGGTGAGCTCTGTCCAGGCACAAAATCCAAAACTCCCTTTTTCTATATGCAGTTTTAAACTGTGATTACTGATATATAACAGATGTTATTGCTTCAACTTTTGTCACTCATTAAACTTGAAATTGGCCAATTTCAGGACTTTTGCAACAAAGGTCTCTGCACTCGTTTTTCCTCCCTTTTTATTTATTTTTTATTTTTACACCATGGTTTCTCTCAAAGGGACTTTAACCCTGAAGCTTCTTCTCAAAGGGACTTTAACCCCGAGACTTCTCTCAAAGGGACTTTAACCCTGAGACTTTCTCAAAGGGACTTTAACCCCGAGGCTTTCTCAAAGGGACTTTAACCCCGAGACTTTCTCAAAGGGACTTTAACCCCGTCAGGCTTTCTCAAAGGGACTTTAACCCCGAGGCTTTTCTCAAAGGGACTTTAACCCCGTGACTTTCTCAAAGGGACTTTAACCCCGAGACTTTCTCAAAGGGACTTTAACCCCGTCAGGTAGCGAACCTGTTTTTAATCTAATCTGATCTTTAGATACATGACATTTGGCAGACCTCAAAACAGACCATAATTTAGTTCACTCAATTAGCAGACTTTGAATAAACAGGTGTCCGCTCTTACCTTTTGTCGAACAGGGCCCAGGTACCGTCAAAAGTCCACCAAATATCAGCTTTTCCACGTCCAACCACTAGGTCTCTAGATCATGAACCAGCGCTCACTAGTACCGGGAACTAGCTTCCATCGGCAGAGACCAATCACCCGTCAGAAATCCCTGGAATATGGACATGGAAAAACAAATTTAAACGCTTTGTCAGTCCAAAAAAGAGGACACAAAAAAAATATAGTGAGAGAGCAAAAAAGCCCCGGAATCGTCACCTCTTCAGCTTGGTAGATAGCACCCAATTCCAGATGCTCTCAGCTCTCTCACGCTGAAAAAAAACTTTCTCACAACAGCCGAGGCAGAGTCGCATTCAGCGCCGCATTCTTCCACCACCTGATAAGAATCAGACTCATGCAAATTGGGATCTTTGTACGACAAAGCCTCCTGGCTGGTTTATTCACAAAATGGTCGTTAATTTTCAGGCAGAACAAAAGACACAGATACATTATATATGGAAATCTACGTCATCATAGAAAAGGCCAAACCTTCGGCACAAATAGCCTAAACAACGAAAGTCTCTGTGGTCCTTGAGACCTCCACAAGGCCAGGTTATTAATACTATTTTGTCTTGCATTTGTCCACCTGTGCAGTACATAGGTCACTGTTTACCACAAGGTATTGTCATAGTGCTGTTTTATAGTTTCTGTTTGAAAGGGGGATAGTGCTGAGACCCTCATAAATATCGGCATTTGCGTCATCCAATCGCTTTTTTCAACCCACATACATGTATTTTATTTTCATTTCTGTGAAGATTTTTAAATACTGTATGTGTGTGCGGGTTTGAAATAAATAATTTGATAATAAATACAAACTGGATGGATTTTCCTATACTATGGGATTGCTTGGCCTGGGCTTGGGAGGGTTGTGCTGCTGGTGTTTCATAAGCGGCAGAAAGCGAGTGTAACTGTGGCTCTTGAGCATTAAAAAGCATTTGAACTGGTCCAATTAAACACAACAATGAATGTGGCAGTTCATGGTTCATTCAGTTCTTAATTGTTATGTTGACATTTTCCACAATCTTTTTCCTATGAGCACAAACAGCACAAATGTCTTAATATGATGTAGCATTTATCACACTTTTTCTCTGGCAACAATCAACAACCATTTTATTAAGGAAACAATAAAATTAGGTACTCCAGCTTTAAGATAAAATTGATCATTCAGATCCAAAACCATTCTCAAAATATGCACAAAATAAGACAGAGAAAAATATGATCTAATTTGAGGTAGACTAAAAAATGCTTGATCTGCAAAAACTGTGAAAGTGCATACGCTTACTTGCAGTAGACACAGATGCTGTTTTCACATGAATAAATAGAAGTGGTGACCTTGGGCAGTTTAGATATGAGGGTCTCAGCAGGTATATAAGGAACTGTTTCCAGGTGAGCAGACACCGAGACTCAAATTGGAACCACCATGAAGGCTCTCATTCTTCTGGCTCTTTGCGCCGTGGCTTGTAAGTCTAACTTCTTCCCATTCAAATAATAATACTTAGTTTTCTCGTTATTTATTTTCCATAGACTCTTTCTGATGTATGTCTGTTTGGTAGGATTGTTCCAGTATTTGCTGTCAAATTAAACACGCTCAAAAACAGTATCACTAGCTTTCACATGCATGTATTTCTGACCTCTGTCACATCCATACATTTGTCAGACAGAAAAGTGACAAAGATAGGACCACCCTCACTCAGCCAATCAGCATAAACATGTTTTCTAAAATTGTGAAGACAGCATATTTTGGTCTGATCGGTTCAAATTATTGGACAAATGCAATATTATAGTGATCAAAAAATGGGTACACCACCTCTAAATGTATAAGTAGTGGAGTAGGATTTATCTTCCCTGAGACCATCTGTTCCTCAAGTAAATGAAGTGGAAGAGTGCTGAGCTTGACAATACCTTAAAGGGTACTATGTTTTTTATTTCAAATAAACTCTTTACCCTTAAAACATGATATATTTTGCATAATTGCGAGAATGAGCCATGTGAGTCACCATTTGGGACATTGGGCCGAGAGCTGATCTCTACTTTTTTTATTTTCTACCTGATAAATCTGATGTATAGATGTGACAGAGGCCAAAATTACATGCATGTGAAAACTAGTGATGGAAGCAAACTGTTTTGTTTTCACAATGTGAAATGAATAATGGTAACACTAAAAATTTCACATCAATCCTCAAAATGTTCATACAGCTAGTCTTATGGACTTCATTAAATAGTTCCATTACTGGTGGCTTTCAAGTTAGTTAGTTAGTTAGTACTCCAGCTTTGACAAGAGTAGTATAAAATGTAGCAATTCTTTAAAATGCAGATGCCGCTCCCATTGAGGATGACAAGATTGTCGGAGGCTACGAGTGCAGAAAGAACGCTGTTGCCTACCAGGTGTCTCTGAACTCGGGCTACCACTTCTGCGGAGGCTCCCTGATCTCTAGCACCTGGGTGGTGTCTGCTGCTCACTGCTACAAGTCGTAAGTACAAGAAAAGGCCATGGGATCAGGCTTTTAGATTTGTTTGAGCTAACTGTGCTTCCATTAGCCGCATCCAGGTGCGTCTTGGCGAGCACAACATTGCTGTGAACGAAGGCACTGAGCAGTTCATCAACTCTGCCAAAGTGATCAAGCATCCTCGCTACAGCAGCAGTAACCTGGACAACGACATCATGCTGATCAAGCTGAGCAAACCCGCTTCCCTGAACAGCTATGTGAAGACCGTGGCCCTGCCCTCCAGCTGTGCCTCCTCTGGTACCAGGTGTCTCATCTCCGGATGGGGCAACATGAGCGGCTCTGGAAGTCAGTACCGTTTTCAACTTTGTGTGAAGTGTAGAAGCGGAACCAAAGTACCAACTCAAATGTATGCGTTTTATCACCGTAACAGGCAACTACCCCGACCGCCTGAGGTGCCTGGATGCTCCCATCCTGAGTGACAGCAGCTGCAGAGGCTCCTATCCAGGACAGATCACCTCCAACATGTTCTGCGCTGGCTTCCTGGAGGGGGGAAAGGACTCTTGCCAGGTAAGGGAACACAACTGTAAGCAGTGAATGAGAAATAGCATGGATGCTAACATTATGGTGTGTGTCAGGGTGACTCTGGCGGCCCTGTGGTCTGCAACGGTCAGCTGCAGGGAGTGGTGTCCTGGGGCTATGGATGTGCCCAGAGGAACAAGCCTGGAGTCTACGCCAAGGTCTGCAACTACAACTCCTGGATCCGCAGCACCATGTCCTCCAACTAAGACCACCTCAGGTCTCACCTGTGTCTGACCAACTGGACCTACAGCCTGCTGTCTTTATGAAACCACACAATAAATGACATTTGTACATCTAAAACAATACTGAGTGTCTTTTCTGTGTCCATGAAAGTGTAAGTACAAGTAAAACTCAATTGAACTAAAACTAAATTGTAATATAATAAGTTTTTATCTCTGTAATTCAACGTAAAATGTGAAACCAACGGCAAAGTGAGATGTGCTAAGCCTTTGTTCTAATTTTAATAAATGTGGCTCACAGTCCATTTTTTTTTTTTAAACACCGGGATTTTTTTTCAGGGATGTTTCTTTTGGGGTTTTAACAAACTGTGAGACAATTATCAAGATTATAACAAAAAAGGCATGATATATTGCACTCCGATGAGTCTTTCATATATGTTTTATGACAACCGTTGACAGGGCAGGAGTGCTTCTTGGATGTAAAAATTAAATAAGGAAAAAAGTTAACTTTTGGTGCTCTTCAGTGGAGGGACCAATATTGAAAGTTCAGACAGAAGACTGAGGCCCTCAAAAGTTGCAAAAATCTTTAAAAGTCTTTATTACACATGGCAAAAGAGGTTAACATTTCGCCTACGCGTTTCAGCCTTCTGGCCTTCTTCAGGGCATACTCGAGAGGAGTGTCTCAGGTCTCAGTGCAGATTTAAGCAGAATGGTGGTTGTCACATGATCAGTGGGCGGGCCTAAAGTCACAAGGCTTTAAAAATTGGAGAAAATATGCAAAATATTATGTACACACCAATTAGCAATACAATGCACAAGAAATATATTCAATGGTCTCATAGTCTTTTGAAAAAAGAAAAAAAAACTTAAAGAAAAGGAGAATAGTCCAACTCTCCTTCAGGGCCAAAGGCCAATGTTCTACCAACTGATGCCCCCAGCGATGACCATGTGACTAATCAAAATTCTATGAACTATTGATAGTACATGTGTTGAGATGGAGCGATATTCAGCCAAATCAGTGAAACGGCCGAAGCTGGTTTGATATTTGTGCAAGGTGTACATTTGCCATAGACACAGACTGGGGAGTGGTTGATGTTGCCACAGCAACAGTGTAAAAAATAAGTCTTGAGCGTCTTGACTTTTTGAATCAAGAGGGCAAAACAGAATTATGTGCAAAATTTCAAACATTTTGAAATAACTGAATGTCATTATCCCCATGTAAAACTTTGACATAGTCTGTAACGGGCGCTAATGAAATCCTGAAATGAAATTAATGTAATTGAATCTTGAATTTCTCCTACGGGGATCAATAAAGTATCTTTCTATCTAATGGGCCAATTTGAATTATTTCACTTTCAAATGGCCTAGACCCTAGAGTTGAACAATGGATTAACATTTTTTGCATATCAGACTCTGTATGTGCAAATGGGAGCTAATTGTCTTTTTGAAAACTCGCCCATTTTTGACAATAAAGTCAAATTTTGCCAACATTTTGAACAACGTGTAACTGATCAAAATTCTGTTAAATCAAGAATGATGGTACATGTGTTTATGTGTTCATAAACACATGTGTTTCATGCATGTTCAGGGGGTCAAATTAAGGTTCAAAATTTTTGTCACAGAGCAAAAACAATATAGGTTTCAATGGAACCTGATACATCATTTTAAAGTGTTTGAGTTTACGCACGCACTGTCGCCTTTTGGTGAGTGACGGGCACTGATGCGTCAGTCACGCATCTCGACCCCTCTGCATTCACCATTGTGAAAGCAATAGGGCCTTACCCCAGTCGGGCCTAATGAAAACGGTCCTTCAAAAATTGCTCTTTATAAGTAAAGATTTGTGTAGCCTCCTATGTTCCAGGGATGCCAGTTGAAAAAAATAAAAGATCGAACAGTGGACCTTATAGCATCATAATAAAATTACAAACGGGATGAATGTTTTACTTTATTTGAACTTCCAGTTACCTTTGGTAAATGTACATGTATTCTGAATTAATGAATAGATTTTTTTTTTTTTTTGACTTCTGTACTAAAGTCCATCCCACACAGGCCTACATTAACCCTTTGTAAAGAAGAACACATCCAGTCCCACTGTTGCTCTGGTCCACATTACAGGATCGGTCTGTTGACAGTTTAAGGTTCAAACTCCACTAAAACATCAATGTGTAATGTATTTGTGTGCTGTAAGGTTTTGTATAAAAAATTATTTAAAATTAAAGACATGACTAAAATAGTTTATTATAACAAATGAACACAGCTATACATCACAGATCTAAGTGGTGCCGTAAATAAACAGATAAATTCACCACGCATACAACTTTTCAATCGGATTATGCTTAAATTCATAGTGAAGAGCCCAAGAAAAGGAAGCGACACGTGACTATTTTACATGTTACACGGCAAAAAGTGAAATGTTCTGTTCCATCTGGAACTCACGTCTTGATGGGGACAGAAGAGGTGACTTGGTAAATGACCTCGGCTGGTTTCTCTGGTCCACTTTCAACAATGAAGCAGTCATCATCTGCAGCTGCTGTGGATGTGTCTTTAGTCACGTTTGAGAGTCTGCGATCAGTGCTGCTCATGGGGGCGGGCAGGATGGGCTTGGGCACATTCTTCACAGATGAACTGGGCACTTGTAAAGGTGCCGCTGACCTCTGCCTGTTCCCTGGAGCGCTGAGTTTATGTTTCATCAGGAACTCGTGAGCTTTGGCACACTTGTGCCTCTGCAGGACGTTGATGCTCTCAAAGTAGACATGACACACGCGACACTCATAGCCTTTTCCAGGAGTGAGGACCACTCCAGCCGGAGTAGACGGCGGTGGAGGTGCAGGCGTGTTCACCACCACGAATTTAGAATTTGAAACAACAGGTTTGATTTGGACAGGCTTCAGAGGATTCTTTCCAGCCATGACACGGGGAGACATGTCAAAAGCCTTACCAATTTGGGTTGGCTGACGTTGATTTGGGATTCTCTGAGATGGGGGAGTAATCGAAATCTGGGGCACAAAGGATTTACCAATTTTGGACGGTGCAAGACTTGGGATTTTGGGAACTGGAGAGGCAGCTGCAAGCTTGGAAAGTCCATTGGCCATTTGAGTGAGTGGTTTAGCAGTGATAAGTTTGAACCGATTCAATTTACTGTTTGGGGAGTTGCAAGGATGAAAGCGTGGCACTACCTTCCTGCTGGAGAGCAGAAGCCCGCAGCCAATGCAGCCGAGTACCTTGTCGGCGATGTGTGAGTTATGGTGGCTCACCAGGGCCTTTCTCTTTGTAAAAGACTGGCCACACTTACCGCAAATGTATGATTGAACCTTGGAAAAAGAGCGCATTGTCTTCACTGTCACAATAGGCTGGAAAAGAGTCCAGAGATCCACTGTTGGAGCTCCAATGTTTGCCATTGCGTTTGTGTCTGGGGTAACATTTTGCATTGCATTTGGTGAAATCAGCATTTGCTTTTGAACAGCGGCGCTCCCAGGACCAGGCTTAGGACTGTCCCAGATCACTTCCCCGGTCAGAAGTTGTTTCAGCTTCTCCTCTTCCTGCCAGCGCTTTTCAGTCCTTTGCTTCTTGATGTTCTGATGGTCCAGCACCTGTTGGCCTGGTTCGTGGGAGGCGCAGTGCAGCACCATGTCGCTGTATGAAGTGAACTCTGTCCCACAGGAGCAGAGGTACAGTGGCTTAGAGCAGACATGTTCTTCTAGGAACTTCCGGCTGGAGAAAATCTGCTCACAGCTGAAGCAGACACACACGTCCAGGTTCGGCACACTGGGCAGGTCCTGGAATCCACTGAACATAATGACACTTGTTCTGTGAAGAGAGAAACATATTATTAAGTTAATCAGAATGGGAATAAATATTCCTCTACCTGCTGTATAAAGGTCATCCAAAGGTCGTTTTAGTCTTCAAAACTACATATCTGTGTTGAAGTCTGTGTATAGAACAGTCAACAATCAATTGTTAAAAAATAAAAGTATTGTCAATTATTGGAAAAATCTTGATTAGTTGAGATGACTTGTGCACACCCTTGACACGTGCATGTAATTATTGCAAATAACATTTTAAATAGTGATACTCAGGAAAATATCTAATCTATGTTTGAATTGTGTATACTTACCTCACCAATCTTGATCCTATTAGAAAACATGTAATTTTTTGCATACTTGTAAGAAAGAGCCCGCAAGTCATTTGACACTTTAGGCTGAGAGATGATTGCGTGAAAGTGGTACTGTAGCAAAACTAGTGACATACAGCTTTTTGGAATATTACTTTTTCTCTCTCATTAATGTTACTCTAATTGCAATTCAAAACTATAGAGTGCAAGTCAAAGTACATATTGTACACGTCGCAAAAAAGGATGAAAAATACTTTTTAATTTCATTTCTTAACCCCGTCTTGTTTTAAGCAATTATCTTAAGGACTACAAATATTTAACAAAATATGTTTACACAGGTGATTCGTTTTTTATGCGTATAAAAACGTCGTTGATTGGTATGATTGATAACTTTATTGATGTTGTCAGAGCTATATGCACTAGGAGCAACTTGCAGCTACAGAGGATGACGCAGGACCAAGAGGAGAGATGAAGCTGAGGCTCCAAACCTACACCAGGTCCATGAGCCAGACCCCCCACAACGACGACCGCTCCTAGTGCAGAAAGCTCCTACAGAGTAAACACCAAATACAATAAAATGTGAAATATTGAAAGATTATTCGAGTAAAATGAACATTACTAACGAAATAACATAGTTTTTCTAATAAATACTAATCAAAAGCCAATCGAAAAAGGTGTTTGAGTCTGCTTTTAACAACATGAATATTCTCTGCGGCCCTGAACTCCTCATCAGAGAGGCATGAAACAAGTGTTCAAAACTCATTTTCAGAAGAATACAATGCCTAAAGTTTAGTTCCAAAATCAAGCCTTCTACGAATAAATTCACCCAAAGGATATTTAATGATGTAATGTTAAAATGCATTTCTACATGCAACACTGACAATTCCTCGCTGACGACTTCTCTGGGACATCGAGCTCAAATCTGGGGTAAACAGCGAGCTAAACGAACTCAAATAACCAGCCAAATATTCTACTTGAATCCACAAGTTTCCAGCCTTAAAGACACAACAGAGACATATACATCCCGGAGCAGGAAGCTAACAATATGTTGGTCTTTACACGTTGGGAAGTTTTTAATAAGACTTTTCCACAGAACGGCAGTAGCATTAGCGCATGGTCTCGTTCCAAACACATATTAAAAGTGTTAGCGGGATCTCACCTGAAAACAACAACCGAAATGCAAAACTTTGTGGACTTTGGCGTTTCCGGGCCGCGTGCTTTGCAGTAAAATTTCACTTATTAAAAAAAAACCCGGGAATTTTTTACCGTGATGGAAAAAAAGAGCCGAGTCGAGAGAAGGAAACAGGAAGTGGACTGCACAACCTTCGAAAGGCGCTCTCAGGAGCAGCGCCGCGGTGACAAGGAGGGGGTACTGCAGCAAGACTGGACTGCATCCATGTGCTTTACTGCCATGCTGTTGTGATGCATAGAGATGGTGAGAGAGGAGAACACTTGTTTTGATATATTCTTGTCTGAAAGTCCTTTTAACCTTGAACTTTAGCACTTTTTGTCAGGTTTACAACCATAAACTTAACGATTTTATTTTTTATCTTTTACTGAAAGTTCACACAACTTAGAAGTGAAAGTAAAATGAGATATTATTCTAAAAATAGAAAAGTTGGGCCTGCACAAGTATTCATACAGCTTTGTTCTGCATTAAATTTCCTTAAAAACATTACTAAGGACTTGAGGTCACTGGTGTTTTACCTATACCCTAACCCGAAATACAGATGTTCTGTGAGGGCCTCAGAGCTGAACAGCCTCATGGAGGCTGAGAAGCACATCAGAGAGGTCAGGGTTAAAGTTGTGAAGAATATTAAAGCAGTGATAAGGTATACAAAGCTTTCCTAAGATTTGACGGACTCTTTCCGTTAAACATACTCTATAATGGAAAGAGTATGGCATCACTGTAAACTTACTAAGACCATAGACTGTATACTAAGACATGTCCGTCCATCTCAACTAACAGATCATAACAATTTACTCTTGTATAGCCCTAAATATATTTGCCATCCAACAAAATTGCAAACAATGATCAAAAAATAACGTTTAGTCAAAAAGTAGAGGCACTATCAGGACCGATTAGGAATACAACTATAAGCATACAGTACATTTTCAGATGTTGTTTTAAGAATTACAACATTATGATGAAAACAGGTTCTCTTTTCTTAAATTTAAATATTTGTAAAATTGTTGCAATGTCTAAACTTAAAATAACACTAATATTTAGTGATTCTATATCATTCAAGGATGAGCCGACCCCTCTCACCCTGCACATGGACTATTCCAACCGCTCCCCTCAGGCAGGAGACTGCGGTCCATCAGGACTAGAACCTCCCGCCACAAGAACAGTTTCTTCCCCTCTGCTAATGGACTCTTGAACACTTCTTAACCTGTCCCCCCGCCCTTTATAAAGTCACTTTACTGCCCATCATACGTCACTTTACTTCACTGTACTGCTGTCACCTTACATTGTGTGCACCATGTGCACTTGTATATTGTAAATAGTAACTGTAACTCTATTTTAAATTTAAATTTATTCTTTAGAAGTGTTTTTTATTCTTATTTTTATTATCTCTTTTTGACTGTTGCACTGAGCCAAAGCAATTTCCTAGTCTGTGACCTCCTGTTACTTACGTGGCAATAAAAATGATTCTGATTCTGATTATGTAATCCTATAGCTAAATACCCCATTCAAATAAACAGACCCCTCACTTATAGAACTTTTAAGTATCAGACCTTAAACCACAATTGGCCTCTATTGAGGCCATATGTGGTAGAGAAAAAGTACTTCACACCTTGTTTTGCTTTACTATGTTTTTTTTAATAATATTGGTGTATGTGTTCAAGAGATAACAGACCGGAGTCATAAGGGCTTAAATCCATTGTCGAGCTGTTTGAGTATTGTATTGTCTCAATTTGTGAATTTTCCGAATTTTATATTGAAACAAACTAATGTCAGATAAGCCACTATTAAACAGATTCCCACTGAACACATTGTATTCTGTCAATACCTTTAAATGAATACAACCAGAGTACATACACTATCTGAAAATCTATTTAAGACATAAATGGTAATGTTACTAAACACAAGTTGCCTATTAACACTAGGATAAAAGTGAAGAGTTTAACATACATAACACTGGTAAAAAAAAAAAACATACACACGTTAATGTACAGATAACACTGTCAAAGTTACCTTGTAGTTGGGCTTGTTCACACTAAAGGGCACAAAAGTGTGACAAAAGGCCAAAAAATTGATTTTAATAATCAGAAGAAATTTTATGTTTTTCATGTTTCCAAGCACCTCCTCTGTCCATTAGAAGTTGCTAGAACATAACTGTTTTATACATTAGACAAGTTTCCTATAGCGGCCCTGTTTATTTTATGTAACGGACGATGATGATTTGACGGAATGAGCTTTGTGGAAGTTTGAAAGGTATTTTCAGATGTCCACATTTGATTCAGAGATTCTATTTTTTTTTTTACACAAAGTAGATGCAAAGTGATACTTTCATATTGTCAAGCAATTAAATGTGAAAACAGACCAGATTTAGTTTTTAGAGAAAAGAGGACCGTCCTCATCACGTCCGTTATACATTTTTCAGGGGTCATTTAATTAATTTTTATTTTTTCACGATTCCTTTTTATAATCAAGTGATTTACTTATGTTGTGTTAACCATGTAAATATTGTGGGATTTCATCTTCTGCTTTTTCAGACTGAGGACATTTTATTTTCTATGTAACTGGCATCACAGTAGAATGATCCAATCAGAGGCTGATTTGGTCGTTTAAAATTGTGCTAAACATTTTTATGTCAATCTTTCCTTTTGATTTTTTCCACACTATCTCTTCAATGTGTCTGTGTTTGAAATCTTTTTTCCAATCTATGAAATTTTAGTTTTTAAGTTATAACCTTTTAAAGTCCAGATACTTCAATTGTCACTTTACTGTGAACACACTCAGTTACATAGTTAAAACCAAGAAGAAAAAGTCATTTTTAATGCTATTTAGGAAGAACTTGTACATCTGCAAGATTAAAAAAGTACTGAACTTTCAAACAACTAAAATAAAATAAAAAAAACTTTTATTGTAATTTTTCTCAAGTTAAAATGTATCTGCGGATTAAAGATTACAAAAAATAGTGAATCTGTTTTAAAATTGCATGTATAGATTTAAAAAAAATAGAAATCTTAGAAATATTTGGAACCATGTCATAAACAGTATAAAACCATGTGTAACCATAGAAACTAAAAAATAAAACAACAGATTGACACAAAAGCAAAATATGGTCGCTATTATCAAGTCTATACATTAGGATGGAAATATGTGTGTGACATCACTACTTATGCTCCCCTCTCATTTGTGAAGATCCATATTTTCAAAAGTCCTTGCACTGAGTCCAGGTCAAGTGCCTCTGGAAAGAGCAGCGTGTGGCAAAGTTATTCCCACATTTTGGACAAGTGAAAAGTTTTCTGCTTAGGCTTTTCAGAGCTTTTGGACTGTGTGATGCTGTCTGATGAAGACTGTTTGGAACATCCATCTTCAGCTGCAGCGTCAGAGGAGTCAGAGAGCGGCGGTGCTGTGGGTGCATGTGCAGCTGCAGGTGGATCTCATAATCGGCCCATGAGTTGACCGTGACTCCGCAGGTGGGGCAGGTGTAGGACTCTTGAGCGTGTTTCTGTAGATGCTCCAGCAGAAGTTTGGGAGATGTGAAGCCCATGCCACACTCACAGGTGACTCTTCTGGGGAGAACAGAGGGCAGAGACATGACGCTCCAGCTACCTGCATCTTCTTCCTCCCCCTCCTCCTCCTCAGGGAGGGGAAAAGGAGCCTGTGGGGGTGACAGGGAGGGGCTCATCTCATTGACATTATTTGTTATCATTGTCCGTTTCATTTCACATTTATTTCTGTGTGTCATCATGTTATCTTTACGATTAAAATTCCTCCCACAGACATAGCATGAAAACATTTGTATTTTTCTTGTGTTCACAAGTGTGCGATTTGAACTTGGCCCAGACCCCAAAGATAATGAGTTAGTGCAGTATAGTTTTCGATGCCGACTTAAATTACTTGACATCCCAAATGTTTTGGGACAGTTGTCACAAGGATAACGCTTGACACCATTTTTAATAAAAAAGCTCAGACGTGCACGTCTTTTTGAGGGCATTTTTCCTTCACTGTTTACAGACATGGTCCATTGACTGTTCTGCTCTTGTCGAAAAGATGCAGAGACATTTGAATGCTGCTCCTTTAGTGATGATGCAGAAGACCAACTCATACTTGACAGTTCATTTTCATATTCCTGTTCTGAGGTGTCCTCTACTTTGATGCTCCTGGTGCCAACACCAACACTTTGGGATGAGTTTTCTGACCTCGTTTGAAGAGAAGGACTTGATTCAGACTGGCATTTATGCATGTTTAGATCTGATCTCCGAGGAAAATGATGTTTGCAAAGTGGACAAAAGAACACCTTTTTCATGTTATTCATGTGTGATGTATTCTGTCTATTAGTGGCAACACTTTTGTAAGAATGTGAAGGTGTTGTGTCCATGCCTCTGGCCAGTGGGCATACGTGATTGTCAGGGAGAGGAACTCTTCCAATAATGAGTTGTTTACAACATCGACAACATTTAATCCTTTCTTTTTTATGCAGAAAGTGGTGTTCTGTCAAGCTGTCAGCGTCCTGAAAAACCCTTCTGCAGCGGCCACATAGATATTTTCCATACAGTTTAGTGCTTGGATCCATAAACTTATTACGCGTTTCCAGAAGCACAACAGGTGAAAAGAAAGATGTCAGAGAAACAATCTTCTTTGTGCTGGACTCCAGGAGTTTGCCAATAGATGGAGCCTTTGTCTTTGTGCCAGATTTCCCAGGACGCTTCAATTGTTTGGCTGTTGTTTCAGTGATTCTTGATTCTTGAGATATCATGACCAGCTCAGGTTCTTCTTTAATGGTCTTGCCATTGTCTTCAAACAGAGACTGATGCACAATGTGTTTCTCGTATGCAGACACCAAGATCTTCATCAGTTTACTTTTGGGCTCTGTCTCATGCATTTTATTTCCCTCCTCCTCAGGCTCCTCTTCTGCTGCCAGTGCCCTTTCCATCAGTTGCCCAGCTGCAGTAGACGCAGGGCTGTAGTCCTTAGTGTCATTACCGTGAACTGCATTTTTTCCAGTGTTCTTGACTGGAGGCAGTTCATGGGCAGAAGGGCCAGCAGCATCCTCTCTAACAGCTTCCTCAGTCTGGGCCACAGCCTCGGCGCCATGGGCCACGGCCCCGGCGCCATGGGTCACGGCCCCGGCACCATGGACCACGGCCCCGGCACCATGGACCACGTCCGCTTCGTCGTTTCCAACAGGAGTCTCGACGCTTAGTGTGTTGGATGATTCTTCGTTAGTGGTCACCTGATTATCATGTGATTTCTGCAGCTCCTGTTCTTCAGTCACATGGGACCGTTTGTGTTCCATCATTGCACTGAAGTCCAGAAACTCATCTCCACAGTCACAGATGTACATAGCTGTGGACGGCACTGGTTGGGGGTTCGGTGGAGCATGAGTTGCTTGATGAACCAGAAGAGAGGCGAGCCCACTGAAGGTCGCAGAGCAGGCCACACATGGATACACTTTAGAGGAGGACGTGTTTCCCAGTAGTCCCAGCATAGCAGCAACTTTTATGGCCCAGTTTGGGAAGTCTTTTCCAACAAATACTGAAAAGAAAAAAATAATCGGTTTGGATAAAAAAATAAATAAAGAGCAGTCAGGATCAGCACAGCAAGTAAAGCATTATTTCAACAAGTCACAGCCATAATAATAATTATTGAATGATTATTCAGCATTAACCTTTTTGAGCTGTGGCACACCTTTTTCACTGATAACAATCACATGGCACACCACCACCCGAGACAGATGTAACAACGAAACTATCCTATATTAAAAAGGGCCAAGCCATTCTCTTCGTGTTATAAAGAAAATTACGTAAGCTAAAAATGACATTTTTCCCAATTAGGGGATATTGGATAATTAAAAGGCACACCAAACAACATATCGAGGCACACTACCGTGCCTGAATGAAAAACACTGGAGTATTGTATCTTATATATTCAATTTCATACAAAAAAAAAACAAATATTTCACTGAAGGTCGAGTGTCCGCAGCAATTTATCTTTTTCCTTATAATGTATTGTTCTTGAGCGGTGCACTGCAACTGAGTGAATAAATATGATTATATACTGGACACATGCAAATGCATCATAGAAGCAAATTGCACCAATAGGGGTTTTTGCTAAAAACTATCAAATGGATTCTAAAACATAACAATGACGTGACATGAGTGAGTGGAACCTACCAGTTAAGTGCAGCCGTGCGTCGTAGAGTCACACGTGGACGAGCTGCAGAACACATTCATGGAGCACAGGCAACATGCAAGCGCCATCGGCAATAATAACACGAGGGTTTTCTTCTGCAGAATACAGTAAAATGGTGGGAGGCGAGGAAGTGACGTAAGTGCACGTGGCCACAACCAGAGCTTTCCCTTCCAGTCTTTGTTAAACTAGGTGAGAAACATGATTTTAGTCAGTCAAAATACACCAGCCTAGTTTATATAAGCCAAGTTTATATTTTCTACATTGTTAATTTCTCATGGTCTCATTTTCACATGACTCTGAAACACAAATATCTTTTATTATAAAAAACCACTGTAACTTTTTATCAATGTACATAAACCTGTTTATTCCATGTTTCAATGTGTGTGCGTGTTACAACATGATACAACATTAGTCTGTACAAACAAAGAGCCAGATAATTCTTTAGTGGTAATAGCAATGACCACAATTCTCAATCAGGCAGGTCAAGTTGTGATGGGGACAGAAGAGGTGACTTGGTAAATGACCTCGGCTGGTTTCTCTGGTCCACTTTCAACAATGAAGCAGTCATCATCTGCAGCTGCTGTGGATGTGTCTTTAGTCACGTTTGAGAGTCTGCGATCAGTGCTGCTCATGGGGGCGGGCAGGATGGGCTTGGGCACATTCTTCACAGATGAACTGGGCACTTGTAAAGGTGCCGCTGACCTCTGCCTGTTCCCTGGAGCGCTGAGTTTATGTTTCATCAGGAACTCGTGAGCTTTGGCACACTTGTGCCTCTGCAGGACGTTGATGCTCTCAAAGTAGACATGACACACGCGACACTCATAGCCTTTCCCCGGAGTGAGGGTCACTCCAGCCGGAGCGGGCGGCGGTGGAGGTGCAGGCGTGTTCACCACCACGAATTTAGAATTTGAAACAACGGGTTTTATTTGGATAGGCTTCAGAGGATGCTTGCTAGTGCTAGGGTGGTAATTCACGTCTGTGACAATTCTTGCTTTGCTGTAAGAACCATTGTTATTCTGAGCGCTCTGTGGAGTAAATGAAGGAGCAATTTTGGCTATGCCGTTGGCCATATTTGCAGTGATCTGGTTAATTGGTCTAGCAGTGATCAGTTTAGATTTATTGCCATGTGGAGAGTTACAAGAATGGAAGCGTGGAACCACCTTCCTACTGGAGAGGAGCAGACCACAGCCGATGCAGCCAGATACTTTGTCTGCTATGTGGATGCTATGATGGATCACTAGAGACTTTTTTGTTGTAAAAGATTGTCCGCATTTTCCACAGTTGTATGGCCTTATCTTGGAAAATGAGCGCAATGTTTTCACTACCACGATAGGTTGGAAAAGTGTCCATAAATCCACAGTTGGAGCTCCAACATCGGAGACCATTTTGCCTGTTCCCAATGTTGAGTTGTTTTTATTCAAATTAGAAGTAATCTGCGGTAATGCGCGTAGCTGCCCTGGACCATGGGGCATCTGGGGTGACATGGACATTTGAACAGTAGCTTTTGTAGATGCTTGCTTTGGACTCTCCCAGATAACTTCACCAGACTGGAGTCTCTTGAGCTTCTCATCCACCTCCCAGTGCTTTTCAATGCGTCGCTTCTTTATGGTTTCATGATCCAGCGCCTGCTGCCCTGGTTCGTGGGAAGTACTGTGCAGCAGCATGTCGTTGTATGAAGTAAACTCTGTCCCACAGGAGCAGATGTACGATGGAACAGAGCAGACATGTTCTTCGAGGCATTTTCTGCTCGAGAAGATCTGCTCACAGCTGAAGCAAAACCGACCAGCATTCATCAGTTCTGTGCTGAGTCCATCATTCAGCACATTAGGCAGCTCTCGAAATACACTTGCCATGTTTACGTTTCACCCTGTTGATTAAAACAAAAATATGTTAAACAGCAATTATTCAATCATAAATTCAGTGGTAACATTACATATTGTGTGTTATGTTTGCAGTGAAAAGAATAATGACATGTGAAGCGTCTTTGAGTATTCTAAACAGCGCTATATAAAACTGATACGTTATTATTATTATGTTATTATGCTCATCTGTAAATAGTAAATACTTCAATTTCAGAAAGTCCTCTGAACGTCACTCTATCTACACGATTTATTCTGCCCACACACACATATTAAAATATACACTACTGCTCTTAGCTCTAGTTATCTCTTTATATTTTGTGTGTTCTAAAAATGTTTTCTCTAAATCATAAAAGTGCATGGGCTAGGAAAAAAACCCTCTCCAAATGAAGTAACAATTAAACATATTCAAGCATTTGTGTTAAAAGTTGATTGACTTTACAAAAAAACTGTAACGCTCGCTCCACCACAGCCAAGAACGTCTACTCAAGATAAAAATTGAGCTGCTAAATATATCATTAAATCGATCAGATATTGAACAATAAGTCGAAATAGAAATGATTGTGACAGGCCTGGTCAATGCAAAGGAATATTTTCTTTCTGCAACACCATGAAAGGCATAATCAAACAGCTGCATTCGCCTTCAAATAAACATAAAGCTACAATCGATGAAAAGGCGATTTGTAGGAAACACATAAACCGCTTTTGTTTGATGAAGACTGATGCTAGCGTTAGCATGGCACAAAGCTCCCATTAGCTTACCTCCGCAGGGGACCAGAGAGGCGCCTCAATGCTCTGCTGCCTGAGCTCGCTCTTTGGCAATAGATACAGCGGAATTTTGTGCCATTTGTTTAATTAAAACAGATAAAAACAGACATATTCTTTCGGCTCCTGCCTCATTTTCTTCTTCCTGTAATTAATTTGACTGACGGTCTCCTAACAGCGAAGGCAGTGCAAAGCCGCCGCCAACTGGTGGAGTGCGAACTGCAACACCCAACCGGAGACTGCGGCCTAGGTCTATCAAAAACACGATTTTTGTGTCTTAAATTCACATTGTTTTTTTATTAACTTAATTATTAAAGTTACATTTCACTCCACAAAGTCTGCCCGGTTCATAAAAAGTACCCCTTCAAAGCACTAGGGGGGACGACTTAGTCATAATTGTTTTTTAAAACTGAATTTAGGATGCAGCCGGTGGGGATATAGCGTCATACCTTTTGAGGCAAATCCAATAACACTTGTATATTCCTTTCAACTTCCTTGGTGCATGATAAGTCACTTTAAGTCAATGTATAAGACTGAAAAACCTGCACTACAATTGACACTATTTCTGATTGCCACTTTTTTTATGTACATAATATATCCTGCATTTAACATGTTTGCACATTTCCTCCCTTTTTTGTACAATCTGAGTGTTTCTATCCATGCCAAATGTGACATGTAAATTTCTCCTCCTTGTGAGATAAATATATATCTTATCTTATGATACAAATGGCCTTTAATAGTTAATGACAGTAAATATCCCTTACTAAAACTAAGTTGTTTCCCAATGTCAATTATTACCTTAAACATAACTTTCTACAATTTACCTGCAGGTGGCGCTTCGGAGTGACCAGCTTTTGACAGGTCTAATAGTCACCGATTACAAACGCCCTCAGACGCCCTCTTCAAGAAGGGCCAGAGCCGGCTCTACCAGCTGAGGAGGCTCAGGTCTTTTGGAGTGCAGGGGCCTGAAGACCTTCTATGACTCTGTGGTGGCATCAGCCATCTTGTACGGTGTGGTCTGCTGGAACAGCAGCATCACAGAGAGGGACAGGAAGAAGCTGGACAAGGTCATCAGGAAGTCCAGCTCAGTCCTGGGCTGTTCCCTGGACATAGTGCAGCAGGTGGGGGACAGGAGGGTCCTACTCCTGGACAAACTAACATCTATGCTGGACCATGACTGTCACCCCCTGCAGGACACTCTCTCTGCTCTGAAGAGCAGCTTCAGTGACAGACTAATTCACCCTCGCTGTGTGAAGGAGAGGTTCCGTAGGTCTTTCCTTCCTGCTGCTGTCAGACTGTACAATAAGAACTGCTGAGCCTGTAAATTTCATTCATCTGTAATTAAGTAAATTCTTAAATCATGTGCAATGATTGCAACTTCAGAATGTCACAGAACAATGTCACTTTACTTTTTATCCTGCACTAATTAACTGTACAGTATGTAACTGCACTACATCTACATATATAATTTTTGACTGGTATTGAAGCATTTTCAGCATCTACAGCTGGTTATGTTAGCTAAGAAACATAGCTACTACTTATTTGTATATATTGTGTGTGCTCTTACTACTGTCCTCTATGTGCGCTGCAACCTCGAAATTTCCCCACTGTGGGACGAAAAGGAATTCTTATCTTATCAAAGAAAATATCTAAATAAAACACCAATTATACATCTAAAATCATCTTCTAAATCTACATATAAAACAAAGATAATAAAATACAATAACCCTACTTTTGAACTATGACAACAATTTCCACTCATACCTTTAACAGGTTCATTAGTATTATTCTTAATGTCACTTAATAAGATCACACATGGTTTAACTAGTTACTTTTATTGACATTTGAGGGTTAAAGCAGAAAGGAATCCCTAGGTTTTCTATAACATTTAAATATTCAAGAACAAAATGTAATGTTTTTAATCTAGTAAATTGTATATACAGTGTCTTATTTGATTTATCAGCCTTAATCTAAAGAGAATGTCAATTAAGCAATAAAGACACATGGCAGGCTAAATTAATTGATCATGCAGTACAGACACCGATCCAGGAAAAGCCAGTTCATTTGCATCAGGAGGCCCACTCCTCACCATTATGCGATGGATTCTCCGGCGGTGAATTTTGAGGGACTTCAAACTGGGATATGTTCCTTGACACACGTCACAGCGAAAAGTCTCAGAGTTTTTGTGTGCAAGAAGATGTTTCTGCAAACCATCTGTGGTGGTAAACCAGCGGAGACATATGGGGCAGCGCACAGGTTTAATGGCAGGTTTACAGGTTCCTCCCCTCTGGTGAAATAGAAGACTGATGGCATTTGGGAAGTCCGTATTGCAAAGAGGGCAGTGGTACGTTTTGTTTGAGGAGGCCATTCGGAGTGCTTTGCATCGATTCCAGGATATGTGTCTGCGCAAAGAACACCGACTGGCAAAGCTTTTGCCACATTTTGAGCAGACAGTCCTTTGTGTCTTTCTTTTTGGACGCCGACGTTGCTCTGGTCGATTTAGCAGTTTTGCAGATACTACAGGAACGTTGGGAGCAATAGGAACATGGGGAACATTGGGAACAATGGGTGCTTTAGGTAAATTATGCAGAACCGGTTGAGGCCGGGGCTGCACTGCTGTGGGCTGCTTAATTCGCAGCAGTAAAGGTTGTGGTCGTTTATGGTGCTGTGGGTGCATGTGCAGCTGCAGGTGGATCTCATAATCGGCCCATGAGTTGACCGTGACTCCGCAGGTGGGGCAGGTGTAGGACTCTTGAGCGTGTTTCTGTAGATGCTCCAGCAGAAGTTTGGGAGATGTGAAGCCCATGCCACACTCACAGGTGACTCTTCTGGGGAGAACAGAGGGCAGAGACATGACGCTCCAGCTACCTGCATCTTCCTCCTCCTCGTCCTGCAGCAGCTGCTGGTGGTGGTGGTGCTGCTGCTGCATTTGCTGCTGCTGCTTTTGCTGTTGCTGCTTTTGCTGCTGCTGCTTTTGCTGCTGCTGCTTTTGCTGCTGCTGCTTTTGCTGCTGCTGCTGCTGCTCCTGCTCCACAGGGGGTGGTGGGGGAGCCTTAGAAAGAGCCGGGGGAGCTGGAGGAGGGGGCAGGGAAGGGTTTATTTCTCTGACATTGTTTGGAATCATTGTCCGTCTTGTTTCACATTTCTTTCTGTGAGTCATCATGTTATCTTTGCGATTGAAGTTTCTCCCACAGACATAACACGAATACATTTTTATGTTGTTTGCATTTATAAACAGGCCAGTTGAATTAGGACCACCCCCCAAACCGTTATTATAGCATAGATTTTTGTGTCTACTTAGACTACATGATGTGCTAAATGTTCGCTGGCAATTGTGACAAAAGTGACGCTTAACTCCATCTTTTATCACATGCCTAGGTCTGGAGTTTGATTTATTGACAAATGCAGCATCACTGACTCTTGCATTTGTATCTGTACCTGGAGGAGGGAACAAGTCTATGTCGTTCAAAGGCATGGTCCACTGATTTCCTTCATCTTTATCTGATGCACCAGACCAATTACTGTTCTGTTCGTGCAGAAAAGATGCAACAAATGCAGATGCATTTAAATGTTGGTCTTTTTGAGATGATGCAGAAGACCAACTCATATTTGACAGTTCGTTTTCATATTCCTGGTCTGAGGTGTCCTCTACTTTGATGCTCTTGGTCCCAACACCAACACTTTGGGAAGAGTTTCCTTCCACTGAAACATCAAGATGGGCTTCTGCTTCATTATTCCTTCTCTGTGGTGGCCCACGGCATTTGTGCATTTTAAGATTGTACCTTCGAGCATAGTTGTGCTTACAAATTGGACAAAAGTAGACCTTTTTTCTGTTGTTCCAGTGGTTTATGTGCACTGTTTTCTGACCATCAGAGGCTATACCTTTTGAAGAATGTGAAGCTGTTGTGGCCTTGCCTGTGGTCTTGCCTCTGGCCAGTGGGCAGAAGTGATTGTCAGGGAGAGGAACCCTTCCAATAATGAGTTGTTTACAACATCGACAACATTTAATCCTTTCTTTTTTATGCAGAAAGTGGTGTTCTGTCAAGCTGTCAGCGTCCTGAAAAACCCTTCTGCAGCGGCCACATAGATATTTTCCATACAGGTTAGTGCTTGGATCCATAAACTTATTACGCGTTTCCAGAAGCACAACAGGTGAAAAGATTTTTGTCAAAGAAACAATCTTCTTTGTGCTGAACTCCAGAAGTTTGCCAATAGATGGAGCCTTTGTCTTCGTACCCGATTTCCTAAGAAGGCCCTTTAATGGCGTATCAGTGACTGTTGACAGTTCTTTAAATTGTGTTGCAATAGCAACAGGTTCAGGTTCTTCTTTAATTTTGCCATCTTCAGACTTAGGCACAATGTGTTTACCATAAGCAGATGCTAAAATTGCCATCAGTTTACTTTTAGGCTCCGGCTCATCGATTTGATTTCCCTCTTCCTCCTCAGGCTCCTCTTCCGCTGCCAGTTCCCTTTCCGTCAGTTGTCCAGCTTCAGCAGACACAGGGTTGTGGTCCTTTGTGTCATTACCTTGAACTGCAGATTCTTTCTTGTCTGCATTTTCTCCGGTGTTCTTGCTTGGGGGCAGTTCACAGGCAGAAGTTCCAACAGCAGCATTAGCATTAGCAGCAGCCACCGCAGCAGCAGGAGCCTTCTCTCCATCATCTTTCTCAGTCGGTGCCACAGTCGAGTCGCTCAGTGTGTTCACCTCATCATTATGTAATTTCTGCGTCTCCTGCTCTTCGGACACATGAGACCGTTTGTGTTCCATCATTACACTGAAATCCGAAAACTCTTCTCCACAGTCACAGATGTACATGGGTGTAGATGGCACTGGGTTTGGTCCTGGTTTGGGCAATGATCCTGCATGAGTCGCTTGATGAACCAGCAGAGATGCCAGCCCACAGAAGCTGGCAGGGCAGGCCCCACACTGATACACTTTAGAGGACGCATTTCCCTGAAGTCCAAGCATCCTGCCCACTCTTCAGACCGTTACAGCCGTATGAGACAAGGAAACGCCTGCAAAGCACAAACATTGAGGTCACAACGAATATGTAGTTATGAAATATGTAGAGCATCTACTTCAATAGCATCAATTATAGCAATAATTATGTACTCAGGGATCATTAGTTACAAACAATACATTAATTAAATTAACATTCCTATACATCTGAGGTTCTATTTGTAGATAATAAAGCAGTTTTATTTTTCTTATGGCGGGGGTCTAATCTTCACAGCAATGGCAAGTAGATGGTCCCCAATTCTTATTTAATTATGTAGAAAATAGCCTTCATGAAGTATTAAGGCTTAAGCTTTATTTTCCAAAAACTTTGAAAATGATATGCCACCAAAAGAAGTCATAGGTCGAGTATTACTGACAGCAAGGGTACTTTCATTTAACATGTGTAGTATGGACATAAAAAGGTCACACTGGACACAAGCCAAGTACTATTACCACTAAATCGGAAGAGGTAGGTGCAATAGTGCATTGACTAATTATACAGCCTTACGTGCACTACGGTTTTATTCCAAGGCAAAAACAATCCAACAATGGCGACTGCTCATGGACGCTGTCTATTAGCTTAGCCCCATGTCCACCAGGCTGCAGAAGGAAGTGGGCGCTAAGCTAACCAAGATCCACCACAAATGCGAGCGCACACTAACCCGGGACGAGGAGGCTATTTCTCCGCCGCTCTGGCCGGCATAGATGTGAGGATCGGTGCAGTTTAGGCGCCACGCTCTTCGGCAGGATTCACACACTTCAACCGCGGGATCTGGAGATGTTTCCTGCAGAGTTCCACAGTCCACAGAGTATGGGTCCTCCTCAGAGTGCCTCCTCTCTCAGCACTCATGGGAAGATTTGGGTCTGTTTTATACACGCACCGCTCCAAAATGCGCTCTCAAAAAAGCTAAAATGTGAAGCACGCGGTAGTGTTGTGTGTAGAAAAAAACTAATGGGGCAAAACACGAGTGCGGACCTAACAAAGGCGGAACATCACAACCCAAGGCGGCAGCAGCAGCCTACCAGAAAGCCTACACTGTACTGCGCATGCGCCAACTAATGTATGGCAAGTCCTCACTGTACGATCATTTTCAGTTTCGTTTATTCATACACATTCACTCGTCACTTTCCCTGCTATTATGACTACATACATCCGTTATGATAATTCACCTGCCACCTTACCTGCTGCCATTACTACCATTGTTTATCTGGACTTAATCTGTACTACTGAAATACAATACCAACCATCTGTAAATGTGAAACGACTGCTGCCAACTTCACTCAAAGATCCAAGTGCAATTATATCTCCAGAGTTTATGGTCTTATTTTATTATATCTTAAATAGATCCTGTTTGATGTGTGCATTCTCTGAGTGCTCTTATTTCTCCTTCTATTCTGCAGTAATGTGTACAAATTATATTTATGGAATTTCTTCACAGAGACAAAAAAGGTTTATTTTATCTCATTAGCTACCAATGGCAACTTGTATTTATCCTAGAAGGGGGAATTGTATCTTTCAAAATATTTTTATAGCTCCATTACATACACAATAGTTTGATCAAAAACCTTTTTCCACTTATTTTTGTGTGTTAATTCCATAATGTACAACTTGTGTTTGATAATAGCTGTAGATTGGTTTGGTTTACTCTTATTTACATAATGCAAAAACATTGCATGACAGATTTTTGCTTTATGAAATGTAATTACATATCTAAAGATTGTGCCGCATATCACAGTGGCTTTAGATCAGACATGGGCAAACTTTTCCTCCTGAGGGCCACATTGGAAATGAGGTCCGGATCCCGACAGCCGTCTGATATTCCAATGTTTTTCTCAGGCTTCATTTTAAAACATAAATGTATTGTTTATAAAAAAAATGGCTCTGCACACAGCACAGAGGGGGACTGTATGATGTTTAAACTGAAATCACCCCACTGTGGAATGAATAAATGTTCTTAATCCTAATCTCTCTTGATCTTAATCTATATAAATTGAGGAGGGCTCAGGGGCCTGATAGAAGCATCCAAAGGGCTGCATCTGGCCCACGGGCCGGGGTTTGCCCACCACTGCTTTAGATAATAACACATCAATAATAAAAATGACAAAACTCCAAATTATTGATTTTTCCAGATAAACTTTACTGGGTTAAAAAAAATAAAATAAAGATACATCAAATAGAAATGTTGTCCAGTTTGAGTAATAAATTGCCTACTTACAAATATTTCATCATCGAACAAAGCTGAAACAATACACAATATCAAAAATAAAACAAAGTATGTTTCTTTAAAAAAACAGAAACTTCTTTAACATGCATTGTATTCACCCCCAGTGTAAAATGTTACAATATATACATTAAGAGGGATAAAAATAAAGGCCAAACCCCTACGGTAATGTGAAAAAAAAAATCTAATTTGTCTTTAGTGTTTTGTAAAGCCCACTCAGCTGTTTATTACACTTCAGATAAAATTATCTCAACATGTCAATGTTTACACGATTAATATTGAGGCAATTTGACAAAAAAACTCGAGCCAAATTAGCTCACAGCAACCTCATAGAAACCAAAGTGCCAATCAAAAGCTGTTCACTTGATTTGTCAGTTATAACAAGTAATATCTGGTTTTACAAAAGAATTTATCAAAATAAAAAGAACCAGGATCATCTAGAGCACTATATCAAACATTCCCAAGCCCAAAATCGTGAGCATGACACGGACGGATACAGATTAGCAACTTCCATCTCTATATACAGTCTATATTGGACTTCTGATCTCGTCCCATCCTTGATCAGAAGTATTTGATGCATTGAAATTTGAAACTTAACCGTGACTTTTTTGATGAACCTCCAGCAGGTGTGGGAAAGCAAAGGCTTTGTCACACTCGGTGCACTCATAAACTACTTGCCCGACATGACTTTCTTGGTGCTGTCGAAGAGAACTGAGATGACTAAAGGATTTGTAGCACATATCACAGCGGAAATCGCCAACATCTTTCTCTGCTGCATGTAATTTCAAATGGAGGGACAGATCTTTCGCAGAGCTGAATTCGCGGTGGCATGAGCCGCACCGAAACTTAATCTGCGATGTACTTTGTTCGGGTTGTTTTTGATGATATTCTTTGATGTGGTTGTCCAGATACTTTTGTTTTGCATACGTTCGGGCACACATTTCACACTTATATGTCTTTTCATTTGGATGATATTTGTTCTGATGTTCCAGCAGATTGCTTTTGGAAGAAAACTGTCTTGGACAGAAGGGACAATGGCACATGTCTTCCCCAGTAACATCAATTTCATCTTCATCTCCAAATGATGCATCTTGGGGTTTTTGAGAGCACACATGATTTAACCCTAAACGTTTACCACACCTTGGGCACTTTCTCTCTTTTTGAGCGCATGTATGTTGTATCAGCTTGCTCGCAGTAAGGAAAGTACTCTTGCAACTTCTACATTCGAATGTTTCACTTGGATGGGTTGGAAAATGAAATGCTAATTTAGAAGGACTCACAAAACTCTCATGGCACACTGGACACACATAACCTTGTCGACCATATCGTATCACTTGATCATGTTTTGAGAGATGATTGAGAAAGTCCTGAGGAGTTGAATATATGTTGTTACATTGATTGCAGGGATATTTATTCAGCGACGACTGCTTGTGAGTGCTCAGATGTTTCTTCAGGTGAGAGGAGTGCAAAAAATGTTTGTCACAGTCCATGCAAGAGTACTGACGCTCACTGCCAGGTAAGCAGCCGTGTTCAGAAAGGTCCTCTGGGTTTTTGAAGCGTAAACAGCAGAGACCACATCGATATTTAAATTCATTGCTGGAAGAGGGAGTCACAGTGGCAGGTTCCTTGACCTCCACAACCGGAGCCTGCATCCACTGTCTAGAAGTATGACTTTGTTTCGGCAAGTGAATCTTCCGGTGTTCTACTCTACTACTCTTCGAAGGAAAGACACGGTTACATATGTCACAAGGAAAACTCTCCTCTTGGTGACTGAGAGTATGCTCTGCTAATTGAGAGGCACTTTTGAAATAAAGTTGACATTTTGAGCACTGGAAAGGTCTTTTTTTCCCAGAAGTGTGCTTATGCTTCCTTAGCGCAAAAAGAGACACAAAACCTCTGCCACATATTCTACACTGATATTCAGAATTATGCTTTCGTTCATGCTGTTGCAATTGGCCAGATTGAAAGAAACATTGCCCACATTGAGCGCATTCAAACGGCTTTTCACCAGTATGACATCGTTGGTGGTCCTCAAGGTTTTCTGATGTTGTAAACGTCTTGCCACACACATGACATGGAAAATATGGGGCAGAGTCAGAATCAGCGCTGTCACTATCATCGTAAACATAGTCATCAGCATAATCATCGCCACTTTCAGATGTACTTCGACTGCTTGGTACTTTGTCAGCTCCGCTTTGAGCGCTCGGTACTTTGTCAGCTTCGCTTTGAGCGCTTGGTACTTTGTCAACTCCGCTTCGAGCACTTGGTACTTTGTCAACTCCGCTTCGAGCACTTGGTACTTTGTCAACTCCGCTTCGAGTGCTTGGTGCTTTCTCAGCTCCATCTATCTGGTTACCAAAATTACCTATATCATTCTGGTTATGCCTTTGGTTCATGTGTCTCACTAGGGATCCTTTCAGAGTAAAATTCTTCCCACAGAGAGTACAGGTGAAAATTTCATCTGGGTGCTCTTTGATATAATGTTCACACAAAGACACTCTTGACCTAAACCTGTATTTGCACAAACGGCACGAATAGGAGTTGGAGGTGTCATGATATTGTTTTCTATGAAGATCAAGTTCTGTGTTTGAGTTAAACTCTGCGGAGCAAACTGAACAAACACCTGTGCGACTTTCATGCAACTTCATGTGGTTTTCACACTTTGCTTGACTAGAGAACATCTTTCCACATTTGGGACATTTATTTTGTCTTTTTTCTTGTTCTTCTCTTCCGTGGTCCTCAAGGTGGCTTATGAGCATCAGTCCATCAGTAAAACTTTGATCACATTCTGAGCATTGGTACACTGAGGTCTTTTTCTCTGCAGAAGACTTTGTTTCCGTTTCTGGCATTTCTTCTTCAGTTGACAATTCAGCAGGAGGGTCAGCAAGTACCATTTCAATATTTGCTCTTAAAGGAACTTCCTCCTCCATAAAATCGTTGGTGCTGGAGTCCAGTCTTTTACATTTTCTAAAATGATTGCGAAGTAGAAGTTTATTCCAAAAACCTTTACTGCAAATACCACAGACAAAGGGACTTGTTCGTTTTTCATAAATTGCCATATTGAGTTTTGACGCTTGAGATGACTCGTTTCTTTGAATATTGGATAAATGCTGTTGTAGTGGTGTAGTCGTCACTGGTTCAATTGTCTCTAATTTGTGTGCATTTAAAAAGTGCTGCTGCAGTTGGGAAAAAAGCAAAAATCTGGAACTACAATATGCACAGGAAAAACCACTGGATGGACTTTCAGTTGGTTTTCTTTTACAGATTTTGGTATGGCGTTTCAAATGATCTCTTCTGAAAAATGCCTTGCCGCAACCACAGCCAAATGGCTTCTCACCAGAGTGAAGATTCATGTGGACTTTTAAAAGTGCATTTGATCGGAATGTACGGGGACAAAAGTTACATTTTATCATCTTGCTGAAGTTGTGTTTTTCCGGAATGGGTTGAATTCGTGCCAGTATTTTGTTGCATTTTTCAGAGGAAATGTTTGTATCCTCTGTTTCTGGTCCATCTGACCTTTTGGTCATGGGGGAAGTTAGTATACATTTTCTAAACCTCAGGTGGTTTTGATGAGTTTTTTCATTAGAGAAATATGAACAGCATCGTGTGCATTTAAATTGCTTTTTAGTATGCATCATTGAATTGTGCCAATTAAGTTTTGTTTTAGTTGTATACCTTCTTCCACATATCCTGCATTCAAATGCTTGTCCTCGTTCGACATTAGTGCGCAAAAGTGCCTTCTTCCAACCTGTACCTACAAGAGCTAAACTGATTTTAGGTATACAGATCTGTGGTCTCATGTGCAGCTTCCCTTTGCAACGACCCATATGAACTTTCAAGTGGTCATATCTTGAAAAACAACTGTCACACACTTTACATCGATAAGGCTTCGCTTCATTATGGGTCAAAATGTGACATCGAAGATTTCGTGATTTTGCAAAACTCTTGTTGCAAAATTTACATTTGAACTCACTGGTATGTCTTTGAGAATGCATTTCTGTTCTTTTCATTGATTTATCACGTCCGAGAAGACCTTCACAGGACGCTTCATGCTGAGAGCACAAAAGACGACTGGGAAAGTTCTGTCCACACAGAATACATGCATGGGTCTCCACATCTTTGTGTCGTCTTGCCACATGTCTGTTGTAAAGGGAGGGGTACTTGTATGTCTCAGGACAGTGTGGACATTTATATGGATTTTCTTTGGATGAAACATTTAGGATAGTTTGTTGGTCAGGTTTTTGAGATTGTGCACTACTGTCAGTTATTTCTGCACCAGTGCAAATTCTCTTGTGCTGAAAGATTTTTGAAAAACCATAATAGAACTTACATGTTGGGCATTTTGTCAAAGTTTTCTTCTGGTGAGCTATATGATGTTTATCGAGATGCACTTGATAAAGAAAAGGTCTTGAGCAATAACGGCATCTGCAAGATGGTCCCACTAATGAACATGTTTCACGGTGTAATTTTAACTTTTCTACTTGAAAAAATCGTGTTCCACATTTGCATAAAAAACGTTTTCCAGTCATGTGTCTAGCCATGTGGCGTGCCAAATTACGCCTTGTTGTAAAGTTGCGTCGACAAAATGGACAATCAGCACCATGACGAACATCATGTGTCAAATAATGACGGCTAAGGAGTTGTGCCTGATCAAATACTTGATTGCACAATGGACAAGAATGTTTTCCTTCACAGTGGGGCTGGGGGTCAACAGGGACGCTCTTTTTCTCTTCCTCCTGAAGTAGTTTATTTTGGTTTTTCAGGTGAGTTTTTACATGTCTTAACAAAAATACAGGAAAAGTGAAAGTCATTGGACAATCTGGACATTGAAGCAAACCTTTATTTATATGAGACTTTCTGTGTTCAATGAGATCTCCAATGGTTGGAAGAATCTTTTTGCAGACTGTGCACTGAACCTTTCTCTGGTGAGTAACTTTATGTTGGAGAAGAATGATATTGGACTTGAACCCTTTCCCACACTGGGTACACTTGTAGGGCCTTTCACCTTGGTTGACATGATCTTTTTGGGATTTCTCCTCAGTATTAGTCATTCCTCTTGTGCGCTTAATATATCTCTTGATAGAATTTTTGTATGTGACATTTTGTCCAGTGCGTTCATAAAGTTTGTGTTTCTTCATGTGTCGATATCGTCCAGATGAATGAAAAAAGACTGCTGGGCAGAGATTGCACCGATATTTTGGTTCACACTGTACATCGTTGACATTTGACTCCAGTTTCCCATTTAGTTGTTCTTCATCTGCTTTTAGTTTATCAAGCACAGTTGCCATGTCCTTTGAATACCTATGCCATTTTTTTTGCATCTTTGTTTTTCCACTTCTAAGATAAGACATAAAATGTTTTAGACAGAAAGTCTGTATGTGTCTATACCTGTTGGAAGTCAAACTGAATGTTGCCCGGCATAATGGACACTGGAACCTTTTGTTAACTCTGCATTTACCACCAAAAGTTTTATCCCGGACACATTTCTTAACATGCTGATTTCTGTTCAATTGATTATAGAAGTTCTGTGGGCACAATGGACACTTATACTTGTACTCATCTGAACAGAGTTCTGCTGCTGTCCGAGAAGGCTTCGGTCTTTGCTTGTTTGTACCAGGCTTCTTGTGCACATTGTAATAATGTTTTGTAGCCTTGAACTTGCTACTGAAACATTTACCACAATACTGGCAAACATTAGTTTTTGTTATGTCACTGAGTTTTACAAAGCAGCTAAACATTGACTTTACTGGGCTTCTATGAAACTTGTAAGTATGACTTTTATGATCTGGTTGTGGCCTTGCACAATGTTTAGAATTTTTTTGGTGTCTACGCAATGAGGCACTTTGCGAAAAATATATTCCGCAATTTTCACAGTTGTAAGGCGTTTTTCCTGTGTGTGAGCGCATATGCTTGACAAAATTATACCATTGTTTTAATTTAAGTCCACATTTGTTGCAATGGTAGCCTCTTCCTTTCTCACCCCATCTAGAATTTGGACATAGTATTTGACTATTTTGACGACAGACATGTTGACTCAATTGATCAGAGCATACAAAATATGTACCACAAGAGTTGCACAACTGAAAACTATGCATCGAATCATGGAGACTATGGTGTTCAATTAGATCATCCAGATTAGAAGCAATGTGCGAACATTGAGCACACGCATACTTGTTCCCTGTAATATCCACTACCTCTGAAGTCTTTAGAAGAACAATGGGATGAAGTCGTTTCCACATTGCTGTAGAGGGTTTCATACCTGGGTGTTTTTCAATAAATGATGATTCCATAGGGTCATAATCTTGCTCGGCCAGCTCTTCTTCATCAAGAGAGGAAGGAGACAGAGGTTCCCCATCGACATAAATGGACTCATCAGAATTGCTTGGTTTTGGACTTCTTTCAGAATCATTTGGACATTCTAAATCATTTGAGAGGTGACTTTCTGTGTGAGAATTCAGCTCAAAGATCTTATCGGTGATAGATTTTTTAGGGCTTTGGCAAAACTGCAGTTCCTTTTCACCAGTGGTGTCAATCTGGTCACATCTATTTTGTTCATCAATTTCCTGCTCTTGTTCTTTGATGATTTTTAGACTATCCACTAGACAAGTTTTCTCTGGATCAGAAATGTTTGGTTTCTTGTTGTCACCATCTGAATGACAATTATTCTCTGCCAGGCATTGAGGGTTATACACATCATCATCAAGACAGAGATCAAATTTTTCAGAATTGTTTGTCTTTTCTGTTGAGAAGTCCACCTGATTGTCAATTTTTTCCTTTTCATTAGCAACGTTAACCTGTTCATTTATACTTTGTTTGTCATCAGACTCTCCACACATTTTGATTTCTTCTGTGATATTCAGACTGTCCAGTACCGAAGTTTGCTCTAAATCGGAAATTATTGGTTTGTCGTCATCACCATCTGCTGTAGTATCCGATATTGCAAGGACCATTTCATAGTTATGTGAAGTATCAGTAACGGCACGATTGATTTCCTCATCATTTTTTGTCTTTTTAGTCACAGACTCAGCTGGTTTACTGGTTTCACCAAGAGTGGAAACAAAATGGCTGCTTCTTTCGACAGTTGTGTCAAACTGTTCATTTTGGCTTTGTCTGTCATTAGGCACATCCTCAGACGTTTCGTTTTCTGGTGTGATATTTAGGCTGTCCATCACAGAAGCTTGCTCTGAATCAGGCTTGATTGTTTTTTTGTTGATGACATCCTTTTCAACAACACCTGCCGTGTCATCAGATTCACCATTATTTTCTGCTGGACATGCCATCTCTGAAGGTAGTGATCCAAGGACATTCACAACATTGTTCTTTTCAGTATAACCTTTGTCATGTGACGTATCAGTGACACCAACATTAATGTTAGCATCATTTAGTGTCTGTTCTGGTGGGGCATCACATTGAGTGCTCATTTCGCCAACATTGACAGAATGGCTGAAAGAATCAGACTGTACTGCTTGCTGCACATTCCAAGTTTCTGTTGAAGAATGTACACAATGATCCATTTCAGGTTGCATGTAGGACTCAGAGGAACCAACATCACCAGTAGGAGCATTGCACAAAGCTAGTGATGATTGAGGATAAACAGTCTCCATCTCTTCATCTGACTGCTCAGCTGTACTGGCCTGTGAATGCTTTTCACAGTTATTGATCAATTGGAAATCACTGTTCACTCTATCAGTATTTTTGTTGGAACTAAATACATCTTTCGAAAATCCCATTTCATTTTGACAAGAATCAGGTAGGTCTAAAGAGGACGCTATATTCCGTGGACTTTCTGTTGTGGGGTTGTATGCCTGGGTTGTTATGGATCGATTGTGATTGAAAGTTGGAAGTGCTGAATCAGGACAAGTAATGGTCTCATTTGTTTCTTTTATATTCACCATTGCTTGCCTTTCATGGTCCTTGCATGTTTCAGAAACAAAAGACTCATGACAAATGTTGACAAATTTCTCTTGCTTGCAAGATTGGCCAAAACTAGCCACACCCTGTGTCTCTGAGCCAGTGCATGCTTTTGAATTGGCAATTGAAATTCCATCACACGTAAATATTTTACTCCTATCTTGGACCATATTGGTTGAGTTTTCAGCCTTTTGATCCCGCCAAGTATTGTTTGGATATGTGTATTCAGTGTCACAATTAGTATCCTCAGGCTGTTTTTGAAGCCATTCTGAGTGATAGCTCTCAGAATCTATGGACTGTGGGTTATGTACAGAAGTGCTGGTCATATATCCAAAGGATGATTTTAGTCCTTCACCCGAGGAACCTTGAATGTTGTAGTTGCTAAGAAACTGACTTCCTGTGGGCACCACAGGTTCTTGTTGAAGTCCCAGTTGTGGCTGTGAGGGAATGGAATGGTGTCCAGCTGTTGCAGACACCCTCTGTTCATAATTTGGCATTTCGTTTTCCCATCTAGTCACATAGTTACTTTGTTCTCCATCAGGCTGCCATTCCCGGGAATTTCTTTGACAATTTCCCATTTCTGGACACCATCTGGAATCATTTGCATTGCCAACACAATTGTTGAAACTGTAGTTTGTGTTTGTCCCAGACGCTCCATGTGGAACGCTTGCATTAGAGAATCCATCATGACTCATACATCCACCTGTAGAATGATGGTTCATTTCTGAGGCAGGTGTCCCATGGTCTTGAGGTGAATACTTTTGCAAGTACGGGTTCCAACGATGAGACATACTTCATCAGCCCTAAAAGAGACACATTTTTAGGTAGGCACAAATATGTAGAAAACAACATCATAAAGCAAACAATTCCCACCTCGTGAATACTTTAGGAATCAGGGATTTCCCGTTTGCTGTGCATTATATTTGGAAATCCTGTAAGAAAAATATCAGTGTCATGTTAGTAACATGTATTTGATAGTTTAAAATTCCACAGATAAATGTCATTCCAAATAGGGCTGCACAATCAAAATACAATGAGGATTACAAACTGACAGAAAATAAAAACTTCATGCAAGCCTATGTAATATATTGGAAAATTGATTCATAATGGATTAATATAGCCCATAATTGTATGGTCAATAGAGTCATAATCCACCATAGTCCCCCAGGCGTGGGTGGTGATTTAACAGTAAATCAAGCTCCCTCTTCATTACAACAGTCTAATACAGCAACTGGATAACTTGACATGCTGCACTGATCCGTCAATCAATCTCACACATCATTCCTTCACGTGAATAAGACCTGAGATACTTTAACTTCTGAAAAAAAAAGTTAATTATTTTTTTCTATAATTGCGCAGCCAGAACGTATTGAGAGAACCTTGCAAATGTATCTAAACAGCCTGAACTTTTGCACATTTTGTCATGTCACAACCACAAAGATTTCATTAAGGATGAGGATTATTAAAGATATTCCCATTGCCTACTAGTATTACACTACTTCATGAAAATTATTTGAACTCTACATAATGTCAAAAGGCCTGTATGATCAAAGATGTGTGAGTAGGTCTGCATAGGCTACACTGCAGATTAACCATAAAAACGTGTCTTAATTTCAGTTAGCACTATACCATTAAGAGATCCTTTGTTCATCCCACAGAGGGGGAATTTCAGTGTTGCATCACCAGTTTCAGAACAGTAAGAATGAGGAGCAGACAGCACAAAATAAGTGAACAATAACTATACTGAAATAAAATGTCTAACTTTAGCATAATGAAGCAACTATAGTGCAAGGGTGGCCATCCTGCGGGTCGCAAGCCTGATGCGACTCTTTGGCTTGACCCATAGAGACTTCAGAACGGAAAACAATTCCTTGGTTGCTGGATGCAGTCAAGACCTTCCTCAGTTGAGGAGAGAACACCAACGTGAGCTTGATGGTGCCACCAGAAACCAGAAGGTGTTTGTGGAGATAGCACCAAGGATAAAGGAGAATGGATATCCATGGATATCCACGGACATCTTTCATTTGCATGCTCACTAATAACCCCCTCTGAAGAGTGTCCCTCCCTCGTGTGATCTGCCTGGAGGGCGGAGGAAGCGTTTGCACATGCCACTGTTGTTTTTGCAGCATTAGTTTGACTCTAAACAAACACTCCCGAGTAACAACAAGACTGACCCCGGTCAGTCTTTTTTAGATGAAGGTCAGTCTTTTTTAGATGAAGGTCAGTCTTTTTTAGATGAAGGACCTTTTGTCCTTCATCTAAAGGACTTCAAGGGAATGAAATCTCAGACCGTGTGTTGGAGATTTATAACCTTCAATCCTGAAGCTAACTCCTTAACATATAAGGTCTGTTTGAGATTTCATTCCCTTGAAGTCCTTTAGATGAAGGACAAAACGTCGGGAAAACTTGCTAAGAAGTACAGGTGATGGGTGATGGGTTGGAAAGCGACCCTAGGCGGCCGTTTCACCGATTGGCCTCAAAAATCGCTCCACATCATCTCAACACATGTGCCTTCAAAATGACCTCAGAGAATTTGTATCAGTGAAACGTTGTTTGAGCAGCGGAGCAGCAAAATGTGAGTTATTTTGGCAGTTTGCGCCGTCGAAAGGGCAGGTTGAAGTTTGGCAATGGCGAAAAATGCAATAGTAAAGTAATTCAGTCTGATTCCATCAAGAAATTGAAGCCGGAGCAAGAGTAATGTTTAGCAAATGTAATAGCTAGAAACAATTGTGGCGCTGCTCCCCATGGGCTCCGATAGCGGGCACACTACATACGTCACGGTAAACTCCGAGTCCAATCGTTTCAATATGCTAAAGGAGTTAACCCCTCCCACCTGTAAACGGAGTCAATAGAGCGCCTCCAGACCTCATTACGAAATGTAATTAGTACTATGGTGTGGTACGACCACGCTACCTCAACTCAAGACATGGTATAAAAGTTATTATGGCCACGCCCTCTGACAAACGGGAAGCCCATACATTTCACTTCAAAGTGGAAATGTTGGTTGGAAAGCGACTCCTCCCCGTCCCCTTCACCGATTTGCCTCAAAATCACATGATGTGGAGCGATTGATTTCACAGACTTTTGATCAGTGATATGTTGTTTGAGCAGCGGACCGGCAAAATGTGATCTTTTTTGCCATTTTTGACATAAGCAAATTTGCTCCCGTTTGCACATACAAAGTCTGATTTGCACAAAACTTGAATCCATGGTTTAACTCTAGGGTCTAGGTCATTTGAAAGCTAAAAATTTGAAATTGGCCCATTAGCGCCACCTACAACAGCCAATTTAATACGCCTATGGGAGGGGTTCGAGGTCAAAATCGTTATAGAGCCATGCAATTCGGTACACATATTCCTCAAGTCAAGACATGAAAACAAAGTTATTATGGCCACGCCCCCTGACAAACAGGAAGCCCATAAATTTCATTGTAAAATGAAAAGCAATAATTTTCATACATGTCGGTTGGAAAGCGACTCCTCGGCCGTTTCACCGATTGGCCTCAAAATCGCTCCAGATCATCTCAACACATGTACCATCAAAATGACTTCAGGGATTTTTGATCAGACTTTTTTTTTATTGCCATTTTGTACAACAGAAAAATAGCTCCCGTTTGCACAAAACTTGAATCCATTGTTCAACTCCAGGGTCTAGGTCATTTGAAAGTGAAAGAATTTAAATTGGCCCATTAGCGCCCCCTACAGACTATGTCAAAGCCAAACCAACTGGTCATATTCGTCACAATTTCACATTGTTCTATGGCTGCTGGAACAAATCATGGCGCTGCAGCACCACCTCTGTTGCGCTGCGCTGTGTGGTGAGGGCCGGTGTGGCACAGCGGGTCAACGCGGTGTGATTATTACTACTATTGTTAGCTTTTTAGAATGATACATTTTTGCTGCTATTGGACACCTTAATTTCTCCTACAGGGATTAATAAAGTATCCATCTTTCTATCTTGTACCGTTTGTAATAGTTATTCAGCAGTCATTAGGACATTTGCAATGTAGATCTTAGGCACACAGATAAATTATATAAACACAACATGGTCATAAACTTTGAACCTTGAATCACATCTGCACCATAAACCAAATCTGATGTTCTTAATGATAAACACCCACGAGTCCAAGGTGAGTCACGGCTCAATAAATTCTGTAAAAGTAAATCTTGGATTGATAAAGTGCGGGCACACCTCTTCTACATGAATTGTCTAATATAGGCTACTCAAATACTTTCTTTTTGTAGGAGATTGGATATTCTGTTCATCCAACTTCAATGTATATTCAATTGAAAAGTAGGACCTAAAAGTATGGTTCTAGTTAGGATATATATTTTTCTCTTCATGCATATTCATGGCATAAATAAATATGTGCATGTATTTATTCCTAAATGAATCATGATATTATCTTAAAGAGTGTACATGGGCCTGCGTTTTAACAAATTAGCTCAACATGTGTATTTATAAATGTGAATTTATTTTTTATGAACATTGTATATGTCTATTATACAGGTCATAAATAAAGCTGTGGTTCTGGTGAGGACTGGCAAGAGGATGGGCGGACGCCAAACCCAGATGCCATTCACCACGACCCCAGGTCCCCAATATGATGTAGCAGAGCTCAACTCGGCTCAGCAAGCTGACTTCCTGCAGCTTTTCATAATGAATGAACTGCTGGAGCTTATTGTGGAGCAGACAAACTTGTATGCAGCACAATATTCAGTGTACACACAAAGAGTCTACCATACAGCAGAGAGAATGCATGGAAGCCAGTCACAGTCCAGGAGCTCAAAACATTTTTTTGGTTTGATATTTCTCACTGGTTATTTAAAAAAAAAAAACTATCTGGAAATGTATTGGAATGTGGATGAAGTAGATTCCACCCCATACTGCAGCAAAACCATGTCAAGGAATCGCTTTCAGATAATTTGGAAATTTCTGCATTATAAGGATGACCCAAAAACAGATTTTGCAGACAAAATGTATAAAGTTTGTCCTGTGTTAAGACTATGTGGTGAGTAAGTTTAGGGAGCTGTATCAGCCTCATCAAAATATTTGCATTGATGAGGGAATGACGCAGTGGTGGGGAAGGCGTGCCTTTAGGGTGTATAACCCACAAAAACCTGTGAAGTATGGCATTAAGTCATACATACTGTGTGACTCTGGCACAGGGTATTGTTTTAATATGCGGCCTTGTGTTGGGTAGTCCAGTACACTGCCAGAGATCTTCTGGATCGTCTCCCAGGTCACAGGTACACGATCTACATGGACAACTTCTATAATTTAGAGGCACTGTGTAAGCGTTTATTGAAGGCAAAAACAAATGTATGTGGTATGCTCAGGACGAATAGGGGCGAGCCCAACAAGTTCAGAGAGATGACCAAGAGCAACTTGGGGGTGGGAGGTAAAGTTGTGCGGCACAATGAGAGGGTGCTGATAGTAGCATGGCGGGACAAACGCCTTGTCAAGATGGTGACCACCTGCCACCAGAGTGTGTGGTTGTATACAACTTGTACATGAATGGGGTGGACAAGTCGGATCGAAATATTGATTATTATCCTTTTGTTTGCAGGTCCCTATACTGGTCCAAAAAGTTTGTGTCATATTTTCAAACTCTGCATGTTCAATGCATGTGTGATATACCGTGCAAAACACCGCTTTACCGTCCAGCACTTCACCACACTGCGAATAAAGTGCCGTGTGGTGGAGGAGAGGGGAGATGGAGGTGCTGATGAAGGGGAAGGTGCACAGGGGGGTGTGAGCTTGGAGGAAGGAAGGTGTTCCAGAGCACCTTACAACACTGACCCAGCCCGTAGACTTGATGAGGATACAAGTCGACACCGGCTCGAACACATGAGGCCCACAGCTAAAAAGTTGAGACCAGTAAGAAGGTGTAGGGTCTGTGTATGCGCAAAGGGAAGCGCAGTGAAACAAAAATGTGGTGCTCATCCTGTTGTGTCCCTTAACGCGCAGAGTGTTTCATGGATTACCATAGTCGCCGTAAATTATTATTTGTGAAACAATCATTTCCTTTAGTTTATAAAGTCAAGTTTATTGTATATTTGTATACAAAGTTTTTTTATTGTGTACAAGTTGATTATTTTATATGAACATTCGACAAAACTGAATGTATAGTGGGTACATTGTTTTCTTTGTTTAAAATAATTTAAAATAAGAAATAAGATTCTAAGTATTGTTTCTGTTTTGTGTCATAAGAACTAGTTTCATATGTTGTAAAAGGTCATTAGAAAAAAAAAATGTGTGTGTCACAACAAGGCTGTTTTCTCTCTATCTTGATCAGGAAACAGCATTTTGTGTTAAAGTTACCGATGTTGTACTCTCAATTGCTAAAAAACTAAAAGGGGTAGAAACTTACTTTCAACCAAGGGCTCACATTTATATTAGGTTTGGAAAAACACTAAAAATATCCAAAATCTATGGCAGTCTGAGGGATGCTGCTTTATATATGGCTGGCAGTGAATGAGTTAAAGACCTTATGCAGGGTTTGTATTGATTTAGAAATAAAGTTTTAATATAATTTTACATTAGAAGAGGGGAAACTAAGGGTTTCAAAATCAAGTTTGTTTTTTTGTCTGATCCCCCCAAAAATCGAGAAAAGACCAGAGCAACGTCCTTACAAAAAAAAAAAATCATCCCTCAGTGACGTCACGACAGGCACCGGTCTGATCCGGAAGTACATCTCCTCCATTCAATTGCGCTCGTTTACATTTTGTTCGTCTATTTTTCGCACTAAATCGGTGGATATTCGAGATGACAAGAAGATGTGTTGCAATGCACTGCTCAGACGCACAATAGGCTTCAGACCAAAGGAGAAGAGGAGGCTTTTGACGGTAGAGGAAGAAGAGGAAAGAAGAAGAAGAGGAAGAAGGCTAAGCTACATGTGTTAGAGACGAGGATGGATCCATGGGATGGACTTGATCGCAGCCTCGTGAGAACGGTCAACAAACTTCAATAAGTTGCAGAACTACGGGACCCTCACATGTTCCTCACACGGAGACTTTACCCCTGCTTCTTATATGTTCAGCCTTTTATATTGATAATTAAAATAATTTCTAAATGTTATCACATTTATATTATACAAATGTTTGAGTTTGAATACAGCGTTTGATTGTACCTTTGTGTTAAAAGTGACAAGAGGAAATCCCTGTTAGCCTTAGCTATCCGTAAACTCCGGTCAATTCTTATTTCCCTACATGATATGGTCAGACCATAGACTGAATATTGGTAAGACCAGGCTAAACCCCTGTTACTCCCCGTTTAGGGAGCATGCATGTATCCAGTCTGTGAGGAAAACCATTGATTTGATTAATGGTTTTTTCATTTCATATCGGGCGGCACGGTGGCTGAGTGGATAGCACTCTTGCCTCTCAGCAAGAAGGCCCTGGGTTCGAATCCCGGTCGGAACTGGGCCTTTCTGAGTGGAGTTTGCATGTTCTCCCCGTGTCTGCGTAGGTTTCCTCCAGGTGCTCCGGTTTACCCTACCACTAAAAACATGCACAATAGGTATGAATGTAAATGAGAGTAAATGGATAGTGTTGATTGGGGGCTGATGCGCCAGTGGAATGATTGGAATAATATCTGAACTTGGAACATTGTAAAACGCTTTGGGTGACCTTGGTCTGTAAAATGCGCTATATAAATAAACATTACTTACTTACTTGATTAACGTGAAAACATCTGAAATGTGAGAACTGATTTTTGAGGGCCCCTAGAACCCTCTTTACCTCGCGGTCTCACTGGTGTCTGTAATATGTTTATATGTGTGAGTGCTGCTGTCGAGAATTGAAGTTGTGTCTAGTCAGTTGTTGTTGTAATGGCGTTTGGACAGCACTTTTCACACTCACAGGCCCTAACGAATAGTTAAATATTATTTTCCTATTTATTTCCCTGTATAAGAGGCATGTTTGTGTATTTGTGCCGATCTGCGTCAAGTCGCATTCTAAACGCCTCATTAGGTCCTTTTCCGGGTCTGCGTTTGTCCTTTTATCCGAGGAAGCATCATGCTCAAACATGTGGCAAAAGGTGTAAGACTGCTTGTAACTCGCTTTGCTCTTCATCTGTTAATACTCTGTTCATAGACAAGGTTTTTATGCAGGTTTCTCGTTCGCTGTCGGAACCACTGTCCATTAAGAATGAGCCAGTAAGCTGTGAGCTGTGACGTCACACTTCCGGGTGTGAGGCTGAGACAACGCAAAATGTATTAAAAACAAACTAGCAATTTCCTAGTTTGTGACTTCCTGTTACTCACATAGCAATAAAATGATTCTGATATACTTTCAGAAATGAATGATAAACATTTGTTTTTTTATTTTTAACATTCTGCTGTGAGTAGCACATGGAGGATCACAAGATTGAAGATATCATAAGGATTTTAGGGAAAACCAGCAGCAAAATACATTTTTTACAAAAAGTATTGATGATGCTGGTATTTTGTGTCTGAATTAGAATACACATGTTCCATCTTTAATTATACAACCCAGTTTGAACAGTCCTTAACAGTGCGAGAGGGTTATATAAACAGTTGAAAAATACTGTACTTACTGAAGGACAAAAAGTTGAGTTGAATAGTCTTCTCAACCTCTTCAAGCGACAAGCACTAAGCAAATCCAAGACCTAAAAGAATAACATCAATAGTTAGCAAAAGCTACTTGAATGCAATAGCTAGTTTGTGATGAGATGTCAAATATCAAATAATTGAGCCAAAAGTGATTAACTGAGGTGGCGCTTCAAAATGTCAATGACTGCATTGAAGTTCACCCAATCTTTGTTTTGTTGCTACTGCAGTTACTGCATAATCAAAACTGTACTGCCATTTCAATTATATACGAGGATTAAGATTAAGATAATAAAGGATTACCAAGCCTTGTGAATTACATCATGACAAAACCTTTAAGATTTACAGTACTTTTTTTTAATTCTTATTTTTATTATCTCTTTCTGACTGTTGCACTGAGCCAAAGCAATTTCCAAGTCTGTGACCTCCTGTTACTTGCGTGGCAATAAAAATGATTCTGATTCTGATACATTTTGAAGATTGGGGCCCAAATCAGGTCCATAGGCCTCAGGACGTTAAGACCCCAAAAGTGTCATCACTTGTTAAAACTTGTTACCATTGACCTAAACAACTGTAAAGTCAAAAGGGGCTTCAATGTTGTTGAACGATATTACAAAAAATAACCTTTTAGATTTCGATCAAGATCATTTATTCATTTTCATTTTCCTCAACTAAAACCCTACAATTGTACCTCTATGAACCCTGTGAAGATCCTGATTGGATAGCTGATAAAATGTAGTCCTTTTGCAGAAAGTACCAACTTCACTGTATCCTTGATTCGCACATTAAAGTTCATAAAGATAATGTACTTTTTGGGTCACTCAAAGACACATGGCATTATTTATTGACTACGTACACATGCAAAACTCCTACTGTAGTCACAGCTGCCCTGGGACAAACTGACAGAATTGGCAAGCCTGGCATTTTGAGCACCACCAACCAGTCATGCACACACCAGAATCAAACTTGGCTGTCTTGACTAAGGACACAACGCCACTGACCCACTATGGCGCTGGGTATTTTTGGAGGTCTCCCATCGCAGTATTAACCAGAGCCTGCCTGCTTCTGGGATCTGATAAGATCAGGCTTTTACATACAGATAGGGCCCTATATTGTGTGATCCCCGTGTGCTCTTACTACTGTCCTGTATGTGCGCTGCAACAACGAAATTTCCCCACTGTGGGACGAATAAAGGAACTCTTATGTTATCTTATTATTTGGCTCTACTAATGAGGTAATATAGTTATTACTTCCTTAATTATATTTTAATAGTGATCCAAAATTTGCATTAACGCGTTAAACGACCTGATGCCAACTATTCTCCGCGTTCTTGTCAAGACACATGGATAGCGCAATTAAGAACAAACTTTGATACTTTATGTCTCGAGTGACCAGATGTATCACACTGTTTTGATTCCTTAGAAAGGGTAGTTTAAGAGGCTTTTTGTTACCAACTATACATGTTGTACTCCTGCTTATTGACAGCATTGAATTGTATGACATTTTGCATCAAGTGTACACTACACATTTTCAATAAAAAAAAAAACAATTAAAACTTTTCTATTCACTGAAAATATTAAAACAACTATTCAAGGGAGATAAAGAATATTTAATGTGTGATTAAATAGTGATTAATCGCAAGTCAACTATGACATTCAAGCGATTGAGATTTTAAAAACGTATCGTTGGAAAGTATTATTTTGTATTACACTTTAATGAATTATCAAATATTTTATACAAATATTAAATTACATCATAATTAATGTGTTGATGAAGGATTATCAAAACCTATATTAGAGCCAGTATGTGCCACCATAATAAACTTGAATAAACAGTTGTCAATAGTCCTGTAGTAAAGTTACAGAACGGAATTTTGTGGAGGAGTTATCTGGCATGGTTTTATATTAAAATTAACAATTAAAAACACATACTATGGAATATTATCTGATCTCGGTTGAACTATGGACTTACTGCAATTCAGTTTTAAGTTACAGTAAAAGTAACATGTAAAAAAGGAGTAGTCTCTCAGTCAGGTTTTTTGAGATGCAAGCCCACTCATGGTTAAAATAATATTCATGGAGAATACATTCTCAGTGCCATATAAACGTTCTAAGTGGAAAATTATTTCGGACAAATAAGTTACAAGAGCATGATAAGAAACTGGTCAACATAAGACACAATGTGTTTTTCTGAATATAAATGAAGGATTTCACTACTTGCATGGGGCTTCTGTCTCTTAAATGTAGCACAACGACTTAAGCACAACAACACATTAGTAATAACATTATCAGATAAACACATTTGTTTTATTCTTTTTTTTGTAGCATTCCATTTAAGTAAAATAGTATAAAACCAAGGTTGAAAATGCTCAGTATGCATCAGTATGCAGCTTCCAATGTATGCACCAATCCGGTACAGTTATGCATCATCCATCGTCTAAGTAAAATTGTTATAACCAATAAAAGCACATGTATTAAATTTCTCATCCATAAATCCGGGGATGGATGTATACATTCGACATACAGGCCAGTCGGAGTGAGACTCTGTCTTACTAATCACGCTTTTATATCCATATATATATATATAATATATATATATATATATATATATATATATATATATATATATATATATATTATATATATATATATATATATATTTTTTTATCCTGCTGTCATTACCAGGCAGAAAACACATTTACAGCATGTGAATTATATGATCAGACTGTACAGAGTCCAGAGTGGGAAAGCTAGCCTGGTTAGCCCTTATACAGGCTACATGCTATGGCTAGATGCTAGTTAGCCACCTAGCTTTATATCATCTCAGAACACAACAGATACTGGGCACAGAAGCACTTACCCGGACTGCTCCGCTGAATGAGGTCTGCTCATGCGGTGACTTTGAGAAACCCCGTCTGTACGGCGAGGGGCAAACAATGGATGGTGATGAAAAACATTCTGTTGTAGCTCTTCGCCGTTTCCTTTGTCGTTTTCGTCCGCAGTCTGAACAACCTCGTGCGTTCTAAGGTACGAGTGGCTCCCTCTGCAGAAGACGCCAATCTTCCTCCATCATGAACATGTACGTGGATGTTACACAATACGTGCATTCGTGACTACGGTGTACACCCGCATTATTAGGGCCAATGACCGAGTGGGGCTCAACTGTGCCCGCCCCTTTACGGTCACGAGTGGGGGCCCAAGTCCTTGTCCTTCCGGTAGTTCTGCCGCGCTCCCTGCTCCCTGCCCCTTTTTCCCTTGCAAGAGCCTCACGCCTGTAGGCTATTGCACCTTGTTTTGAGGCAGTATTAATACTAATCACTGCTTACTTTGAGGCTGTTGTTCCTTATTTCTGCTTTGGTATACCGTCTACGGCTGGCAGCACAACAGTGGCATCTGGTTCCCTTGCTCCCCTGATGGACTGCCTTATGCTGGGTAGTCATGAAAGGGTTAATGACTGCACAGAACCATTTTGTGCGCAAGGAGCTGTTCAAAATGGCGGGGTAGGTTTGTGCTCATGGCGCAAAGCCCATTCAGGGATCCAGAGCCATCTCCCTTGACAGTAGGATGGAGCATGATCCCTCCATACCGTTTAAAATTCTCTACATAGAAAGAAGTGACAATCAGAATCAAAAACCCTTTCAATATTGTTGATGCCACAATTAGGTGAATTAACTGACCTCAAACATTTGCCATTCAAATAATTATTAATATGTTCAAGGATACATTCCATCTGGTGTCAATTTTCACCATTTTGACAGTTTACCGTGGATCTATTATACCATCATACTATCCTTCCATGCAGATTATGGTAAAGGCCCTTGGGGGTTGATCGGACTGCCAGATGGACTTGTTTGTGCACACCCATAAATTAAATACTTTGTACAGTAGTGTACTTTCAGTTGTACTTGTACAAGTAACCTGTCATTGCTATTAGCTATGCATAAATCCTCCCTTGAGTTCTCTATTACTCAGCAGGAAGTGGGTGAGGAAGTTCCGCCCACAGGAGACAAAAGAGCAAGGTCCAATTCCGTCATGATTTTTTTCAGCTGTCAATCTGCTGAATTTCCTTCTGATAAAGACACTCTCTTTGTAAATGGGACCTCCTGACCCAGTTAATCCAGCGAAATTGAACAATGTCCCAATGCGCCATATAGTGCTGACCTCACTGAAGGGAGTGCAGGGATGGTATGTAGAAAGAATGTATACATAGTGTCTTGCATAAATTCTCATATAAACTTACACCACATTCCACTCGCTCAAAATATGTGCCTTACCTGCCCTGAGATCAGTGGATGGCAGGCATCAGGAGTCTTGCCATGGACTGATCTGTGCCTGATAGGGCATCCGGGGAAACTTGTGGTAAATCATGATCCAAATATTCATAGACTTTACTTTGTTATGTGGCTAATTTATTGAAGATACACATTAAAAACCATAATATCATCTATAATGTTCAAGAAAGCAGACTATTGTTTTAATAAAAGTGCTCAGTGGTGCAGGGGAGCATTTTTTTCCACCTATTGTGTGATGATAGCAGTGATGTCAGACAAATTGTAGCAATGGCAGCTGGAGGTGGGAGTGCAGGCTTTAATCTGAAGACTTGAGGAAATGGGTGGAGCCTGGCGTACTCCTTCTTAGTTGGCTGTAGCCACCCCGGCCCTTTCTGGAACTAGTTTGACACCCCTGGTCTACGGGATTTAGAGGGTGCAGTGCCATGATTTGGCCACAACATGTTTGAACCAGTGGGGGAGGGTCCCAGCTCAAAAGTGGCCAAAATGACGTGCGTTGACATGCTTGCAATACCACCCCGGGCCGTTGGGGGTGGACCCAGAAGAATTATTAGCCAATGCTAACATATAGCGTTAGCAGTCTTTACAGGATGGACCAAAAGTTGGCTCTTGGCCCAAGCTCCGTTTCACATGTGTGTCAATGCTGAGGGGGGTGATTTTTTTTGGTCCACTCTAGTTTACTCGCGGGGAATTTTTGAAGTCTCTCGTTCAAATGAATGGAGCTGCACCAGCTGACGCATGCGCAGATGCGTTTTTTCACAATTTTCTTGTGGGCGGGACCACTTGCGGCCATCTTGGATTGCTCCACGAAAGCACTTTTCATGGCCAACTCCTATGAACGGCGGAGATAGGCGTGACTCTGTCCATTAATATATACAGTCTATGGTTTGAACATCAAGAAAGAGAAGGGGTGTTTGGGACCAAATGACGACCCGGGAATGTTTGACTCCTTGGCAGCCCGGGCGTTTTTTTTCACGTTTTTTACATTTATTTATACAGTATGCGGAAGCACATACTGGCATAATGAAGAGGATCAGGATGTATGCAGTTTCAAACAAGAGCAAGTGCACCACGGTCGCGCACACCCCTCGAACATTTCTCAACTGATTTACACATTTCACAAAAAATGTTTTCTGTGTGAAGTAGGCAGACCGGCCCAAATATGGGCATCGGCCTTTCGGGCGTTGCCCAGTTCGAGTGTCCTATCCAGATTTAGAATATCAATTAGGAAATGGCAGTCTCCACTTGAAGAGATAACACACATTGCACCCAGTAGGGGCGGGTCCCGGCTCAAAAGTGGCCAAAATGACCTGTGCTGACATGCTTGCAATTCCACCCCGGGCTGATGGGGGTGGACCCAAAATAAGAATTAGCCAATGCTAACATATAGCATCTTCGTACCTCTCAAAAACGTCTTTTCAGGATGGTCCAAAAGTCGGCTCTTGGCCCAAAGCTCCGTTCCACATGTGTGTCAATGCTGAGGGGAGTGAATGTCTTTGGACCACTCTAGTTTAGTTGTTGTGAATTTTTGAAGGCACTCGTTAAATGAATGGAGCTGCGCCGGCTGACGCTTGCGCAGATGCGTTTTTTCACAATTTTCTTGTGGGCGGGACCACTCGCTGCCTTTTTTGGATAGCTCCAGTACAGCACAATTTTTGGCCCATTTTTTGAACGGCGGAGATAGGCGTGACTACGTCCGTTAATATTTACAGTCTATGATTGCACCATGATAGTTTTAGAAAAGAAAAAGGCAGCAAATCTAATGCTTCTATTTCATCCATCCATCCATCCACTCCATTCCGCTTCTTCTGTTGCATGGTCACAGAGGCAGCAGTTTAAGCAGAGACGCCCAGACTTCCCTATCCATACATACCTCCAAGGTGTTCCCAGGCAGGCTGAGAGACAGACCCTCCAGCGTGTCCTGGGGAAGACCCCCAGAGAAAAAGATAAGAAAAATTACCAACGTATAAACTTAAATCAATAAAATACAAAATAGAGTAGGATAAAAAAGTATTTAGTCAGCCACCAATTGTGCAAAGCCTCCCACTTGAAAAGATGAGATGTCCACCTATAAGGAAAATTGCTGCCATCAACTATGAGACACAAAACGAAAACAAAATTCCAGAAAATCATATAGTCTGATTTTTCAAGAATTTATTTGCTATTGACAAAATGAGTATTTAGTCAAACTTAGCAACACCCAAAGTCCAGCTCAATGCTTTGCTATAGCTTTGTTAGCAATGACAGAGGTCAAACATTTTCTGTAAATCTTCACAAGATTATCACTAATTGTTGGTATCTTGGCCTATAAATGCAGTGCCAGACGTGTCCCCCTGCTTAAGCCAGGACATGTCCAGGTCCATTATGCTGAAAGCTTTTCATAGAATGTCCTACAGCCACATTAAACCCAAATAGAACTTTTTGGTAATAACTCATGTTTGGAGGAGAAAGAATAGCAAGTTGCTTCCAAAAACACCATACTACTATCGAGCATGGAGGTGGAAACAATGCTTTGGGGAAGGCACCAAGACAATTCATTCGCGTGATGGGGAAAAATGAATGGAGAAAGATATTTTGAGTGAAAACCTTCAGCAAGGGCATTTAAGATGAAACATGGTGGGGTCTACAATGTTCTCAAAAACACTACCTGGAAAACTTAAGGAGTGGCATCGTAAGAAGCATTTCAAGGGCCTGGAGTGACCAGCTCGTCTCCAGATATCAGATCTGTAGAAAATCTATGGAGGAAGTCAAAAGTCTATTGGCTGGCGACAGCCCCAAAACATCATTGCTCTAGAAGAGATTTGCATAGAGGAATTGGCCAAAATACCAGCAACAGTGCGCAAAAACCTTGTGAAGGCTGCAGAAAACATTTAACCTCTGTCTCATCAAAGTGTGTATAACAAAGTATTGAGATGGATTTTTGTTGTTTTTTCTTGACTAAGTACTTATTTTCCTCCAGAATTTGCAAATTAATTCTTTAAAAATCAGTGTGAATTTCTGAATGTTGTATTCATATTTACCAATACCTCTTTGATATTCTGTGTCTAGACAGGACACCCCTTCTTTTCTTGATGTACAAACTTCTTGTCGCCAAATCATGGTACTGCACCCCCTAAATCCTGTAGACCAGGGGTGTCAAACTATTTCCAGAAAGGGCCGCTGTGGCTACAGCCACCCAAGAAGGAGAACGCCAGGCTCCACCCATTTCCTATAGTCTTCAGATTAAAGCCTTCAGTTCTTTAGGTACACATCCATTTTTAGGTTTACCTATGAGGAAAGCTACAGCTATCTCTCATCTTAGTAAGTGGTAGGACTAAATACTTTCCCCCCACTGTTTACAACAGCAGTCAGACTCCTTTGTAATCCAGTAACAATGAAGAAAGGAAACAGATTGTCAGCTGAAAAATAGTGGTGTCTAGTAGAGGAATTGAGGAAACACGACAGGGATCCTTTATTCATCCCATAAAAAAACAATTGAGACTTGAGAATTTAGCCTGAGACATGATTCTGGATGTGGGTCTGCAAAGGAAAGGGCGTGGCCCACCCGAAGTTTATCAATTTGAGAAGTCAATCAGACCTTTAGAAGAATGCCAACCACGCCCTCTACATTTGATGCACAGCCTCCTCATTAGAAGATTCTGAATTGGGTGCAGTCCGTCTGTGTTGTTGGCATCTTCATCTTCTTAAAGTGACAGTACTTAGCTGAGGGTGAAATATCACCTGCATGAGTCCATTGACAAAGTAAACTTTTTTTCTTGTTAAATCCTTCGGTTTTCTATAAATCTACACTCTGATCAGTCTCTGTGCACGTGCATGGGAGCCACACACGCGTATTTGGCGCAACGCATCATGGGAGATCGTCCACTGCGCAGAACTGGGAGGACCAGACGATGCCAAAATATGGGGGAGTTCCGCTAATCTTTCAATCCCCATGGCGGTCTCATCCACTACTGAGCACATGCCATTATCTGAAAAGGGCATCATCTTGGATCACCATGGCTTGAGTTACACTTGTAAAATTGAATAAACTAGGTGCAGTCAAATATAATCTGATTTTGTCTGGTCATGAAAATGCCTGCTCAGGCCTTCTCTGGGAAAGCCCCCTGCGGCTGTGCGCCCTTGAAACATTCGATGTGAGTCATTGAAGTAGCACATCATTCAAAAAAAAAAAACAGACAAGTTATTTATCCAATCATATACAAGGGTTTTCTTTTTTTCTTTCTTTTTTTTTTTTTTACAATGCCCCACCTTCAGGAGTTCATCTCTTATTGAGAAATCACAGACCTTTGAGTGAACCTCAGCAAACTACAAGGGACGGGCGAGAGTCAGGCTATGGATGAGGTGCTCAGGAGGTTGCATTGAGTGGGGACAATACCACTGATGTTGCTTCATCTACTGTAAACTGAGTTGTGATAGGCTGGCTTGGTAAGTGACATGGTGACGATTGAGCAGGTGACTCAAGTATCAGGTGACGATCAAGAATAGAACCTGGGTTAGATTGAGGAGGTAGGTTTGAGACTTTCCCAGCATCACTTTCTGAACATTTTCTATGGATCCATTACAAGGTTGGTCTTGAATACTTGCTCAGGTTGCCTCCTACAAAGACTTACTAAAATGATCCCTCTCTATGTAGGTCATTCAGAAGTTATAACCTAACTTTTCAATCCTTGATATCACGCAGGATTGCTCACTATTTACGCAAGCGATGCACATACAGTGGGGCAAAAAGTATTTAGTCAGCCACCAATTGTGCAAGTTCTCCCACTAAAAAAGATCAAATCAGTATTTGGTCATCTAAAAACAAGCAAGATTTCTGGCTCTCATAGACCTGTATCTCCTTTAAGAGGCTCCTCCGTCCTCCATCTGTTACCCATATTTAGGCACCTGTTTGAACTCGTTATCAGTAAGAAAAACACAACCTCAAACAGTCACACTCACTATGGCCAAGACCAAAGAGCTGTCAAAAGACACCAGAAACAACATTGTAGACCTGCACCCGGCTGGGAATACTGAATCTGCAATTGGTAAGGAGCTTGGTGTGAAGAAATCAACTGTGGTAGAAATTATTGGAAAATGTAAGACATACAAGACCACAGATTATTTCCCTCGATTTGGGGCTCCACGCAAGATTTTACCATGTGCGGTCAAAATGATCAGAAGAACAGTCAGCGAAAATCCAGAACCACATGGGGGACCGAGTGAATGACCTGCAGAGAGCTGGGCCCAAAGTTAACAAAGGCTGCCTTCAGTAACACACTACACTGTTAGGAACTCAAATCATGCAGTGCCAGATGTGTCCCCTGCTTAAGCCAATACATGTCCAGGCCCGTCTGACGTTTGATAGAGAGCATTTTGATGATCCAGAAAAGGATTGGTAGAATGTCATATGGTGAGATGAAACCAAAAAAGAACTTTTTGGCAAAAACTCAACTCGTTGTGTTTGGAGGAGAAAGAATGCTGAGTTGCATCCAAAGAACATCATACCCACTGTGAAGCATGGGGGTGTTTTTCTGCAATGGGACCAGGACGACTGATCTGTGTAAAGTTAAGAATGAATGGGGATGGTGTATCGTGAGATTTTTAAACCTCCTTCCATTAGCAAGGGCATTGAAGATGAACGTTGCTAGTCTTTCAGCATGACAATGATCCCAAACATACCGCCCCCCGGGCAACGAAAGAGTGGCATCATAAGAGGCATTTCAAGGTCCTGGAGTGGCTTAGCCAGTCTCCATATCTCAACCCCATTGAAAATCTTTGGAGAGAGTTAAAAATCCTTGTTGCCAAGTGACAGCCCCAAAACATCACTGTTCTTGAGATCTCCATGGAAGCCCACAAGCTCGGAGGGAAAGGACAGAGAAACCAAACATGTTCAGAGAGCACTTTCCAGATGTGGCTACCCCAAGTGGTCTTTTACTGAAGCCCAAAGTACAAGTAAGGCCAGAGACACAGTCCAACAAACAGAAGAACGTAGGATTAGAGAAGTGTCCTTACCTTATGTGGCTGGAGTTTCAGAGAAACTACAAAGAATCTTTATGCAACACAAAATCCCTGTGTATTTCAAACCTTTCAACATGTTAAGACAGAAATTGGTGCATCCCAAAGACAAAACACGCAGACACAAACAGAGCAATGTGGTGTATTCAATTAAATGTAGTGAAGAGGAGTGCACTGACCGCTATATTGGAGAAACTAACTTTACAGAAACGACTTTACCAACATTGTAGAGAAAACTCTAGTGGGCCACAATTGGCGGTACATCTCCAACTCAAGGCCACCAACCACACCATCAACGACACCGAGGTTAAAATTGTGATTCAAGACAAAAATTGGTTTGAGAGAGAGGGGGAAGAAGCCATTTTTGTGAGGAAACGCAAACCTTCTCTTAACAGAGGAGGCTGTTTAAGATTTGTTTTGCCTCGCATCTATAACGATTTCCTAAAAACAACACCCTAACTATAGATAAGGTCAGTGACGAGCTAATGAGTTAGGAGTGGTGAGACCTGCACTCCACCCGAGCAATCTCAGCAAACAATAGGTCTGTGACATGCTAATGAGTTAGGATCATTAGCCCCAGCACGGTCGTTAGACCTGCTCCCTTCCACATCAAACAGACCTTAGATTGTTAATGAGTTAGCATCAGCATTAGGGTGTAGCTAACCACACCCATAGGTTTTCAATCTCCAACGTGCGGTCTGAGATTTCATTCCCTTGAAAAAGTTATTTGGATAAAGGACGAAACGTCAGGAAAACCTGCTAAGAAGTACAGATGATGGGTGAGAAACCTTCCTTTGCTTTGACTAATCCCTGTAAGAGCTTACACAACAGTGTGTAAAAACCTTGTGAAGACTTACAGAAAACGTTTGATGTCTGTTGCTGCCAACAAAGGGTATATAACAAAGTATTGAGATTCACTTTTGTTATTGACCACCATAATTTGAAAGTAAATTCTTTAAAAATCAATCCCATTCTGTCTCTCGTAGACGAGGTATTCCTATGATGAAAATTAAAGGCCTCCCTCATCTTTTTAAGTGGGAGAACTTGCGTTGTTGGTGGCTGACTGAATACCTTGTTGCCCCACTGTCTCTACCTGACTTGCAAGTCAGAATCTCAAGTTCAGGTGTCCAAGACAAGTCTAAATCAGAACCAAGTCTCTGCCCAGGAGTCCAAGTCAGGTCCAAGTGTCTGGACTGGCAAGTCCAAGTCAGGGCCCTTCCTGTTGGCAAGCAGAAGTAATACCACAGAGACTTGCAAGAAATTCCTTAAATCCACTTGATAACAGCACAAGCAAGATTGATGACGTCCATGTAATAAATTAAGCTCTATCGATCATGTTCATGAAGTCAGGCCAAACTGCAGCACAGCCACCCTTGCACAATCCCATTGTCGAAATAAGAAATCTAATCCAATTTTCCAGGTCTAACTGATCTGAAAAACTGTGGCAACTGATGACAAATACCACCTGTAACTAGTAAGTGTATACAATTCCTTAGACAAAAGTGGATGACACCGGCAAGCCAAACCCACACCTACCTTTTGTAGGTGTGACCAAACCCAAGGAAATATTCACTATTTCAGAACCTTTCGGTTTTATATAGCGTTTTTTGGACACTCAAAGACGCTCCACATGTCAATATTCATTTACTCCATACACGGTAGTGATAAACTACTACTGTAGCCACAGCTGCCCAGGGGTACACTGACAGAAGCAAGGCAACCAGTATGTGTCATCAGCCCCTCCGACCACCAGCCATTCACACACTCTAGACTCATTCTGTAGGTAAACCACAAAGTTACCTGTAGTATGGGTGGTAATTGTCCACTTATCACCCATACTACAGGTAACCGAAAATAAACACCCATAACATATGTTAAATTAATTTGGTACATTTTGTATGTTAATTCCCTTAAGTAGAATCTATATAAAGAAGCAAAGTCTAATTGTGGCATTATTGGTAAACTTTTTTTATTTTTTATAATATAGCAAGTCATATTGTTATCTTCATGGAAAATATACAAAAACAAATACTTTAAAAAAGAGAGCAACATTCTGACTCGGATAATGTTCAACAGTTCGTGGCACAGATCAGTGTTCCAACATACGCAAGTTCTGACTGGAAAGCACAATCTTTTGATTTAAGATATTTAATACATTGTTGCACATCCTTGGGGAATGTTGGAACTTTGTACATAATTACACACATATTTGCTGACATCAGAGTCGGGGTACAGGTGTGTGACAAGCTCAGTATCTGTCAAAAAAGCAGAAACCAAAACAAAATTCTTTGTGGAAAATACTAAAACCTATCATGCAAATGAAGTGTGACCAATATTTAAAAGCCATATTAAATATTCATTGCAAACTACCGTTTCTCGCAATTTATTACAAAGAGGACATTTTTACTCATTTTTTTTGGTATCATGATATTCCTGGTGCTGAGCAGATGTTTCCACCGATGCATTTGTCTGGGCAGGTTCAGTGCTTGAGCACAAAGGTAGAATTTCCATATTTTGATTAATGGGTGTCTTATTTTCTTCTATATTCTCTCCTTCAAATACACACTCTTCCCTTTGAGTTGCTTCACGCGCAAGACTCTCTTCAACCACCTCTTGGGGAGGCTTTTCATCTTTATCCAAGCCGTGTGCAGAATCTGCTGCAGCCTTTTTTTCTTTTTTGTGGTAGTGCAAATGTGTCTTAAAGATACAGAGAAGACCAAATATTTTCCCACATTTGCGGCACTTATAGTTTCCAGGAGCCTTCTTTTGCTTTCCTGCAGAGTCAGTTTGATGATCAATGCCAAAAAGGTGCTTGCTGACTTGTTTAGCTATATGGCCCTTATGGTATTTCATGTGTTGGGTTAAGCTATTAGAATGATAAAAAACACAACTACACAGTCTACAAGAATTTACAATAAAATGTTTGCTTCTTATTCTTCTTTTTGTCATTACCCTATTAACAGACTTTGGGTTCTGAAGGTTTTTCATATTTTGTTGAGACTCGTGTGTTGTATGGTGCTCTTTCAAGGCGGTTAACTCAGAAAATCGTTCCCCACACAAGCCACATCTGTATGTTGAGTCAGTTTCTTTGTTGTCATCACATTTTTTCTTAGCATGATTAGATGTTCCATTGCACTGTTTTTGAGAGGTTTCTACAATTTCAGATGCTGCCAACACCTCTCTCCCTTTACACAGAAAAAATGAATGTATCTGAAAGTCTGTTAACCAGAAGAAGGTTAGCTTACATTTTTTACAGGTGTATATTTTCTGCAAACTATCGTCTTGACCATTCTCAAGATTGTCAGATTGTTTCCTAGCTGAATGATCCTGATTCATGTGAACGGTAAGCGCTTCCAATTTTACAAAGCGCTTTCCACAAAATGTACAACTGTGAAATTTTTCGTAGGTGTGGTTATGCACGTGTCTCTTAAGTTCCAGTCTGTTGTTGAAGTACCTACAACATAAAGTACACCTGTAACCACCCTCTAAGTTTCTATAAAGCTGATGATTAAGCAAGAATTGCAATCCATCAAAAGTTCTGCTGCAGACTTCACATGGATAATTTTTCCCAAAATTGTCCAAGTTTGAATCCGGTGTTTTTGGTGGAAAGACATCCCTGGGAAAAGACCCTGGTAAGGGAGTCACCACGTTGGCAGGGCACGAGAAATGAGATGGTAGTATTCCAGGCGAGGCCGATCGCATTGTTGTGTGTGGAGTATTTGGCAAACCAGTCAGCACTGTCAGGGTACCATTCTCTTGTAGGACATATTCTCTGGGCACTTCAAATCCGTTGGATGAGCCATCAAAGGTAAAAGACTCTAAAGGTCCATGAATGGACATATGGGTCAACACATTTTGATACTGATTAAATCCATCTCCGCATACAGTGCATATGAAGGTGCAAGACCCTCCAACTACCTTCTGTTTTTCCATTGTGACAAGATTTTGTCCAAGAACAGGAGACATGAGGTGTTCTCTGGCGGTTTAGGGTCGCTTTCCTTTTTGGTCGGTTTCTGCGGTTTCTAAGGTTTGGTTTTTTCTTTATAATTGTTAGGTGTGGGGGTATGGTGATGCGTAATGGCGTGATTTTTTAGACGGGTGGTTCTTTGGAGGTTATGGGTCTTGTAGGTTTGGAGTGTTTGTTGGGCGGGTATGGATTAGTGTGGGGGGAGTTATTAATGGGGTGTGGTGGGAATGTGGGGTAAATTGGAGATGTTTGGGGTGTGGGGCAATTTATGGTTCGGATGTTAAGATTAGAGGGGAGAGGGGGTGTTGTGTTTTCGTGCAGGTGTGTTCTTAGGGTGTGATGGGTCTTGTGTTTGAGGCGTTAAGGATTTATAATAGATATTTAATTATAAAACAGAAAAAGCGTTTTTCTGTGATGCGGTATCGGATTTATGTTTGCCATTCAAATTTTGAGCATTGGTCTATGGGATCCTGACTCTAAAAGGTTTTGTTATCAACTCGAACCTTACTTTGACTGTCCCAGAACTAATTACTACTGATTTCAAGTCTTAAATGTTATGACTTTTTCACTAAAGCCTTTGCCTGGGACCTGGTAGGTTATAAAAGTCCACTATATAAATTTCTTGTGTTTTTTCTCATTTCCAGGTTACCATGCGAGAAAAAAGTCACAATTTGGAAAGCTGTATAAACCCGCAGAGATAACTATGTCTCCTGTTCTTGGTCCTAAAATCTTGTCACAATGGAAAAAATATATAAAGAAGGTTGTTGGGAGGGTCTTGCACCTTCATATGGCCACTGTTTATGCGGAGGTTGGATTTAATCAG